>NPHW01002965.1:0-19690 GCA_002240705.1 Elaphomyces granulatus
TGCCAACTTTACCTCAGACCCTATGGTGCCGGACACTTAGCTGTGCTAGCGTCTTGGCATTCTTGGCGGATGTCCGAAAAATTACCTATGATAGTGAAATAATTTAATACTTCTAATTATTATCTACACGACGGCTCCTAGCCCACCAGTGCGGTAGGTGGGCACTTGACATCTTTGCTGTTTGTTGATTTTTGTCATATGCTTCCGGTTGGGTTTTGGCAGGAAGTGTTATGATACCTTATCAATTGAATATGATATGCCATGGCCTTATTAGAGACAGCTCGCACTCTTACCAAATATCCATCCATACAAACCTCTAGGCTACTGTGCAGTTAAAAGGCCGTTGCTATGGTGTCTTTTAGATAATTATGCGTGTGGGGTATTCCAGAATATATAATAGGTATCCTTATTATTATTCTCTCTTCACAGCCTGGTTGTGTAGGAAAATAATAGAAGAGAAGGGGGAATAATATAAACAAGGAATAGATAGCCATTTACATATAATGGTCCCATAACAGACACACATATGAGTCTTTGGTAGCTTATGCCCCTTGTTTAGGTTGCTCACACTCATCCGATCTCGATGTGGGCCTGGCAACTTGGCAAGTCGGAAAAAATGGAAGATTGATTTAAATAAAGTGGGCGCTGCCTGCTACTGAGGATGGAATAGAAATATACAAACAAGGGACAATATGTGATATACCTCCTTTCTGAGTATTAGCATATCAGGCATATGTTTTAGATTTAATTACTAGGTATGCTTCAATTGTTACTTCTCATGATCGACGTTTATATCTGATACGCAGATGCAAATCTCCCCACTATATGCATTGCTTTTCGTTCTTATCAGAGATAAATATAGACGGTAAATATCTCAAAGAACCGAAAATCACCAACGTTTGAAGAGTTAAACGTCCATGAATATGACAAAACAAACACCATTTGACTCCGGTCCTGCCATCCAAAACACATGTCAAAAACCACTACCATTGCCCTCTCGTCATAAACATCTGTACCAATTTACACAACATGTTGCACATTGCGGCATAGATTATTGTGCGTGATCGAAATTTGGAATTAAGGCTAGTAGGACATCAGTTCGTCAATATACGCTCGCGGGTTTACATCGCCGTCCTCCTTCAGCAGCACAGCCAGAACCTCAATAGGCGGATCAAGGCTCAACATCTGCGCACGCCTCCAGCGGCTCAGTCTTGAAATGCCGACGCATGGCTACGAGGACAAATAAAGAAAAAAAAAAAGTTAGCTGACATGCTGGAAAGAGTAAATAAAAAAGGAGTATCCGGGAATGCAAAGAAACAAAGACGCACCCCATATTGACTGGAAAGATCAAAATGCCGTAGGATCTTCTCGTATGTATCAAGGCCATCTTCGCGGACTATCACTCGAATTAGAAGGTAGTGCACGTATGCAGGAGTTCCACCGGTAATTGTTCTCGAGGAAAAGCGGGAACAAACGGCACCGGGAATGATGAACCGACCTCGAGCTCTTCTCTTCCGTTCTTCGTTCTTCCAATAGCGCTTCAAATCCGCTTCTGTGACTTTTAATGCTCTCACGTCCTCCTCGGCTCGTAGCTGCTCGACCTCCGCTTTCGCCTGTGTTCGGATGACAACCTCGGTGGTAGGGGGATCGGAATTTATCGGCGGGGTGACGGTCGCCTGTTCATCGAGGGAATCCTCCGCGGAGACGGAATTGGCAATACGTTCGATGTCTTTCTCTTTCTTCGTCGAAGCGGTGGTAGATGCTTTGGATACCCTTGACTTTTGGCCAAAGGAAAGAGTTGCTTGTTTAACGGCGCGGTTGCCAGATCGATGGCGACTGGGCGGCATCGTTGCAATCGTTAGGATATAATAATTAAATATAGAGGAACGTTCGAAGTTAGAGAAATTTTCTATGTCTGTCCTGGCAACTTGCTTTATTATGGAATTTGTTTAGGTTATGTATGATATCTAGCCTAATCTAGGGGAGGCTAGTTACGTAAGTTAGAGTATCGGTCGCACATGGCAACCGGTCTAGAAGATCAATACTTGGAAGCTAATCATACCTACATGACATGATGACTCTTCGTCTTGCCGACCTACATAGACTAGGTCTCTCTAAAATAAATAGTTACATCATCAACTTCACCTGTTCAAGTTCCAGCCCTTCAACGACTCTTTGCCCGTGCTCACAAGGACCTGGCAACGTTGTAAGTTACACCTTTTTTTCCTTACTGCTTATATTATATTATTATCTATTAGTATCTATGATATCAGTCATTGGAGACGGAGGTTTTAGAACAGGAATCTGGTGTAAGGGGAAAGTTGCAACCAGTACCGGCTGTACCGATGACTGGCAGATGATCTGGATCGTGATCAGTTGACAAGAATCCGGAGTTGTGGAATCTGTACATTTGAACCCCCTCTCCCATCAACCATATCTCAATCTCCCGAAGGCAGGTGCATTCCGAGGGTCATGGCCAAAGCCCTTCCTGCCTCTCCCTGATGGATACAAAAAGTGAAGTAAAGGAGGTGCAGCTGGACGACATCCAAACATGGTATGAGGAAAGGATTACCTAAAATTGCAATCTACAATGGTGCACTTTTACCTCAAAGTAGTGTCGAAGTTCATAAGTAGGTAAGGTGTATCATGAGTCTTGACAGCCCTGTCCTTCACCACCTTTCTCTGCCTCTCACGCTTGGCCTCCGTCCGAGCTTCCTCGTTTGCCTTCTCATTTTGTGCCGCCTGGCTGAAAGGTGGCCTTGTCGCCGGCCTCTATGTTCTTCTTCTTGATGGCCTCTCATCATCGATAGTCATTCCCTTCCATTTCTTTACCTCATGAAGAGAGTCGAAGGAACTGAGGAGACAGGTACGGTTGTGCTTGGAGATGTTGACATCTGTCTTGTAGGGGTCGGAGCCAAGTCGGTGGAAGAGATGGGAAAGGTGCGCCCGCACAGCAATTTGAACAAAGGCGTCTACTAGAATAAGCGACAGGTCTAAAAAGAGGGGATGGAGTCATACACTCAATAAAAGCACGTCTTGTGGGAGTATACCGGTCAAATTCTACGCTCTCAACTGCCCAATGAAACACCCTTTTGGCATCTTGAAGGGTGGATGTGCTTTTGACCGCTTTAACCAATTTGATGAAGTCCGTCTCCTTTGAAAATTCGCAGTTATCAGGCAGATCAAGCCAGTCACGAAACCACTCTTCAGCCATTGCTCGTTGCTGCTCAAAACTTGGAGGACATCATCGCTGTCGTCTGGGGCATCGCGATGAGGCTCTTGCTTCTTCGTTTTTTGGGGACTGGTGGAGGGTTTCCAACTGCAGGAACAGCACTTCTTGTGGATAAAGGTCGGCCAATTGTGCCTAAATTGACACTATGACGATTGCTATCTGGGTTTGTAGAACTGGGCTGTGGTGCGGCACATAGATGGCCATAGTGGGCTTGAAAATAGTCACTAGGCGGCAGTGTCGAGCCATGCGGTTCCGCAGTTCTGGCAAAACTTTGGGGGGCCATGATTATCGATGCGCGCAGGTCCCGTCCGGCAAGAGTCACAGGTCAAACGGTCGATCGGGTTCCAGCGTCGACCGCAGTGAGTGCAGAAATGATCACGTACGGGCCCAGGTCGATGAGACATGGTATGCGCGTGGAGCTGTTGAAAAGAAAATATCTAGAACCAAGCAACTGGAAAGATGTTTCCCTGCTACTTCTAATCGACCGTAGGCTCCTTCTCGGCCTTTAGATAGAAAAGCATTGGCAACATCTTTGGCACCGTATCCCTTGGCAAGCTCGGATAAAACGGCATTCTTGACTGCATCATTAATCTTTTGCAGTTGCTCCGGGGTATACCCATCCTGGAGGCCTGAGATTGCGCGATCCTCGAAGGCAGCACGCTGTTGGAAATAGCGTTCGATCTTCAGGTCCTCCATAAACGCCCGGACAAGCGGACCTCGAGGATGACGGTAGGGATTCTTCCCCCGAGGCATTGATCCTCCCAGAGACTGCAGAGCGCGGACACATAGGCCGACTCGATTGTCGATGGGGCGAGTGGTTTCCCATTTCCTTCCTATATGTACCCAATAAGTAATGGATTATGACAGGAGTGAACACTGATCATATCGCACCTCGGCCCCTCCGTGGGTTGACCCTGATCCCTCGTCCACCTGCTCCCGGGCATCTCCATGACCCTCCTGCCTCTGTCGCGTCCGACGCTTGGTGATCTTTTTTTTCTTGCGCCGGGCGGCGTCTCTTTCAGCTGCGGTGAGAATTGCTCGCCTGCCGCCCGTTTTCCGCGGCTCGACAACTTCTTTCAGAAAGGCGACGAGCTTGATCTCACGAATAAGATCGCCATCCTCCCAACCCTGCCGTTTGCACCACTCCTGTGAAGTAAAAGTTAGTAAGAAAGACCTCATTGAAACAACGGGGCGAGAGAATCACCTTCCACAGCCTCTGTCCTGCCTTGTAAGGGTCAGCGGTGTTCTTCCGCCGGTTCTTTATTCGCATGGCAAGGATTTCAGCCCTGATTGCCGCCAACTGTCCCTCGTCGCGGTTATTTTGTATTGTAGGGCAAGGCCAGGATCACTCCGCACATCCATCTCGTCGATGCTAGCAACCCTCTCGTGCAGGTCTGCCGGCGTGGAGAGATGCTGTGCGTTCTTCAAATCTGCGTCATCTTGTCGTCCTTGAGCTCGAACATATCTGAATCGGCCATTTGGTTTCAACAACAACAAAGTGGTTTGAAACCTGGCCCAAAATTCCAATTTTATCTGTAAGAGGTTTGCAAGTATGGTGGAAGAATTGAGTACTCAGTGGTTCCTCGTAGTGAAGGCTTTATAGAAGTACCTTGGGTGGTGTATTTAATTCCTAAGTGTGTTGTCCCGCGTAGGCAACGAAACAAATGCTGAAGGGCTCTTTGGTGTGCCGTTGGGGCTTTGAAAGGAAACGACTGAGAACTGATGCTGCAGAGGCGATGTCTGGCCTAGTTTGAGTCATCAAGATCCCCTTCACGGCGGATTAGTGGCTGGATAACTATAGGTCCACATTCGTCCGGCGGCCATGAATTCGTTGCTGACTCTACCCTTCACCAGCGCCGGTTGTCGTTGACAGAAACATGCCCGGCTTGCTTGGCAAGCAGGCCGACGATACCCTCAGTCCAGGTGATATTTGGCTGTTTTATCAGGTGGAAGATCGTTCCCTCCGGCACCTTCCGCTCCATTACCAGGACCTTCAGGACGTCGGATCGTTGGGGGGTGGGATCGGGTTGCACGAGTTGGGGGCGTATTACCCGAATTCAAACATTCATTAGAAGTGAAATTTGTCGAAATTGTCATCGACCACCCTGGAAAGGGGCTCCAGTCGGATGAAGTTTTCGACTGTGATGAATCTATGATAAGGTTCTTGGATCTTAAAGCGGAACTTTAATCCTGAATGGGCTTCACAACAACTATCCCACATATCCCTCTGTGATCTCCATATCTTCACACAGTGTTGGCCACTGGCCAGTTGCATTTCGTGTTTGATGACTTCGCATGCTGCTTTGAAGGCTTAGCGGTGGTTAACACGTTTTGATATCGGCCGTTGAGCAGTGGTAAGGGCATCATTTTCAGGAGTCAGGTTTCAACACGCGCCTAGCGCGTACGGGTGCCTCATTGAATGTTATGATATACTTATACCAATATAATCTTGATGTATGGAAAATCAGAGACCACTTGCAGTGGAGAGAGGGAATGCTGGACACATTAACCCTCCCCTGTATAAGATCGATGTGCTCCTTTAGCGTTCATCTCTCCTCTGGATCTGTATGCAAAAGAGCCGAACATCCTGAGCATCGAGTGGATGGCTAGAAACAGAAGGAGATGAAGTGGGAAAGAAGAGGAATGAAAGTATCATAGCAGCTTTTTATTACCCCTTCTTACTCTAGCGCCCCGGATAAAATTTAGTTCAGCGGGCTAATGTAGGCCCGCCCCAAAAGTCTCTCGTCAGTTTTGGATACCTAGGTAGGTAGGTATGATAGTTGAAAACCAAGCCATTTCAAATATGGACGGGAGGTCCTATCCTAGAATTACACCGAAAACCAATGATTGTCAATTGAGACATTCGAGACCAGCAGTTGTCGGAAACATGCAGGGACTGGGATATTTTATATATGCGCGAAGGATGAGCTCTAGCTATTGAAGTGGACCTTGTTCAACAATCGGTTATAAAGTTGCAGTAGATTGCCAACTACATGTACCTAGGTACTAATAAGCCCTGGATCTAATGGAAACTAAGGGATGGGACTGAATGCATGCAGTTATCGAACTAACGGTCTCTATAACTATCTATGTAGCTATAGTTACTCTAGCAGGAAGAAGAACAAAACGAGGTCAAGCTGAAGATCACGCGGAGCGTGCCTGAGTCCTGACGCTCGGCCGTACTCTAACTAAATATAGTTGAGCAGGGTATAATCTTCAGAAGCTCCTTCGCATATGCAGCCGCCGCTGCAGCAGCATATGGCTGCCAACACTTATTCTTGTGAGTGTCGGAATAGTCGCAAATCCCCCGTATAACAAGGCATGAGAAAGTGTCCATAAGTTCTGCAGCCTCCGTCTCAAGGCAAAGTATGCCTCCCTCCTGTCGAAGCATCTCTCGAGTTGCACCGTGTCCCATAACTTGATTTGCTGAGCCAATAAGACCATAGTGAATGACAGGATCACTCGTGTTTCGAGACCATCGAGTCAATAAGTGTCCCTTGTCGCAGCTTTCGCAACCTCTTCCGCTGTTCCTATGGTCGTAATCGGCTTCGAACAACTGATCAAGTTCGATACCTTGGTATTTGAACATCTCCCTCATCCTTGGGTTCGATTCCAGCATCTTTGAAATGTGTTGGCCGATTGCGCTCCCATTATTTTCATGTCTCGCTCTTAGCTTCAAAACCGCTGACCTTAGCACCGTCGGTGGTTTGTCGAAGGAGCGTGTCTTGATAAATTTGCCTCCCATTGCTTTGCCAAAGTCATATTCTACCACGCCGCCTGTAAACTCCGTAAGTTTTGATGTCTGCTAACTAAGTCGAATTCTCTCTTACCATGGCCGCTTTCCGGATCCGGGTTGCTGACGACAACGTCTCCAAGATGGAGATCTTCAATCGGATCATCACCGGGGTGGCCTGGTGCTCCACCTCCGACACCTACCATCAACCCGAATCGGATTTTAGTAAAGCTGCGAAGCAAGTCTTTTGCCGCCGTAGCTGCGGCACCTGTACCCGTTGTTCCTGAGGGAAGGCAAGCTAGAACAACATTATGCTGCCCGATCCGTCCTAGAGTATACGTATTTGAATCATTCTCGTCCTGTGGCAGATCCGGATACACCTCATCCAACATTGCTTGGGATGCAGCTAACTCGATTCCAAGAGTACAAATCCATCCCACAGTATAGTCGTCGTTGCTTGTAAAGTCATGTTTGTTGATAGACGAATCGCGAGTTGTGTCAAGAGTAGTCATCGTGAGCGACCGGAACTGATCTAAATATGATATATAACAAAGACACGCCCTTTTCAAAAATCTGTAAAATATAATACGAGAAAGCCCTACTTCTTTAGACTTTTCGTTGACGTAAATGTATTTATTAAAGACAACTCAGTGGCAAAGGCTCGGTCGCTTAGAGAATTCGAGACCTGAGACCTCTAGCAAGATGAAGTACATATTAAGTTTCCGGCAGAACCGCAGTGTGTATCACTGTCATTATGCAGTAACAATAAAACGATCTTCAAGATATGGCCAGACAAATGACATCAGACTAGTCCACCATTTGGCACTAGTCAACAATTTAGCGTCATTGCGGCAAAAAATCTACTTGGAAGGTAAAACAAAAAAAGAATGACATCAAAGGACATGCTGATCATGACATCAACATGTACCTAATTATTCGAAGGAGGTTCTTTATCTCCCAATCTTCAAGTTTATCCGGTCCTAGATCTTCAGGAGGTTGTAGATCGGCTCCTTTCGACCGAGGACTCGGAGGTTGGGGCCGAGAGGATTCGGGTCGGGGCAACGCAGGAGAAAAATTGGCTCTGGCGTCGCATATCGGTTGGAATCTCTCCATTCCATGCCTTGACGAGCCTTTGTCGTCTTCAGCGCCGGGGATACGATGAACGTTGGGCATTTTATTCGATATTTGGTTCCAGAGTAAACAGTGTAATTTTTGGACCGTGTAACGTTGTGATTATTTGATCTTTGAATTCCCTTTGGCATCTCTGACCCAGGTCCTGTGGGTCTTATCGTTCAATTCGTGGTGCCTTTCCATCCGCCGTATATCCTCGCCGGTGAGACATGCCTTTGGCGTGTGCGGACCGAGCTCGACAAGTTCGTCGTCGCCGACCGTTTGCGAGATGCGGCTGTTGGTTGATGGAGTACCTCGCGCGATCAGAGCCCCCACGCAGGAATTTGACGGCGTTTCGCAGGAGTATGGATTTAATCTTTGATATTAGTTTCGCCCTTGGCGAACAAGTCCCGGCTCGCATCATCGCCGAGCTTGTACTCGCGTGCCAGCGAGAGCAGGTCGATATGCCTTTCCGCTTTTCCTCTGGCACCTTTACTCCCAGTCCTTTGGCGAACGAAGATTCGGCCACGGCATTTAGTTGTGCATCTTGTGCATCTGCAGGTGTGGCCGTCGTTTCGGGCCCAGAGGAGGATCCTGCTCTCTCCTCTGCGAAGTTGTAAATGTAGTGGAGGGTTAGGGCTGAGATCGCCACAGCTCCTCCTTTAGGTGAAAATGGCGATTCCCTTGACTTGGTGGCAGAAATCTTCATACGTAATCTCCTCGCATCGATGGGACCGAAAGGGTAGGCCCACCTGCTGTCTCGTAGACCCCTCCCTATTTCCTCTGGGAGCTTTTGTGGCCGATCTCGTTAAAGATGTCCCTTATCCATTTTCTGTGGGTGCTCTCGTCGAGGGGCGTTTTCGGGTCACCCCCCGAAGCAGTTTTATCGTATCCCAGGCTTCCGACGAGCTGAAATCCGGCCATTCCTGCTTGCCGACATGGAACCGCCAGAAGAGATATTGGGCCAATGTATTGTCTCAGGTTCCGGAAGCAACTCGCCCGCGGTTTCGAAAGTTGCATCGTGTGCATCCGCTGTCTATTTCCTCAACAGTGATCAACCGATCACGAAGAGTCTGGATAAAAGAAGCCATCAGGTAACCCTTCTTGACTGCGTCATCCCAGCCTATCCAAGCTGACGGCCTTTGCGCTTTGGAACCGCAGGTATGGCTGTCGTAGTGCTACTATCACCTTAAGTGAGAGCGACTGACTGTATCTCTGGTATTTTCTCTTTTGTTGGGGGCTCGCAGGTCGTATTGCCAATGGTATCGGGACCATCAACATGGTAGCTATTACCAAAGATCCCAAGACATACCCCAATTCTCATGTGGACCTTCATAACAGAGAAGTCCGAAGACCGATTATTGTATGCATTGTAACCGATGAACGCAGTGATGGACTTTGCAGGCCCCTTTAGAAGGTACACACAATGTGCAGCGGAACAAGAACGTCAGGCCGCGTATACAACCTGCAAGGAAGACTTTCGATTTTAATGTCTCCTATCACTAATTCCTTGAAGGCTTGGATTGCTTTGCGGTACCTGGTCTCGTTCTCTGCAGGAAGGAAGCAAAGCGCAATGCTGGTAATTCGTCGATAGCGGTACAGCAATAAAGTTGAGCAGAGGCATGTTGTAACGGGTCGTACGGTACGTCGCGTCAATAAGGATGACATCTGGATTTTCATGCGCAAGCTCAATAGCTTCATCATGGGCGAAAAGGAAGTTGTCAACGGGATACCACGCCGCCCAGTCATCATCAGTAAGAAGCAATGCCGTAATAGGAGTAAGGCCGTTAAGCCTAGCCTTCTTGATCCTGGCAACTTCGTTGTACACCTCCGTGGTAGAGGCTAGGGATTCCGGGTCTTAGAGTGTAGCTACCGCGAAGCGCGCTGCAACGCCTAAAACTGTAAGAGACTGGATCAGGGCCTTTTGCGCGTTCACCGGTATTGTGCATGCTGCGCAGCTGACTCCGCGGTTGCAATAGGGCGATATTTCCGGATTGCACAATCCTTGGTCAACGCATGGAAATGATGAATCCAATGATAGCCAATTTCATCAGTTGTATAGCCGTTTTCACTCATTTAAATGATATATTGGGGTGGTAGCTTGGCCTGATTTTCTCATAGCAATCTCTCATTTAGTATAACTGTCGGTCTTGTATGAGGCACCTTCCCATCGTCTCACGTGGCCACGAACGAGTATTATCAGCATGGCGTATATCATCTTGACAAACACCAATATCCATATTCACCAGATAGCGATATAAGGCCCCATATTGAGCATCATCCAGGCGCTGATTTGTACAGTAACGTGCAATTGATGAGTAATTGCGAGCTATCATGCAATAGGCGTGGAAACAAATCCTTTTGCGCAGGCAATGCCAGTCAGCTTAACTTTCATGTTTTTGCTGCTGATACACGCATAGTGCTTCTCAATAAGGCTCTCTTCTTTTTTGCATACAGATGCCATAGTCGGTAGAGGAAGATATAGGTAGTATGTAGTGCCTTGAAATTTGAGCGTTTTTGATTTTTTTTCGCTTAAAAAGCTTGGGAAATTTTTAGCGCCGGAGCTAAGGCATATTTCGGCCTTATTTTTATCCAACGCGAACATTTGGCTATAGCGATCCTACGCGGGTGTCTTTTTATTATATTTTTCTCTTCCCTGTATTTTTTCTTACTTTGGGAGCTGGGCGTTATTTTCATTCTCTATGACTTCTTAAACTCCTCAAACCCTAAGAAACATGACGCGAGATTTATTCCTACGTCAGTCCCTTGGAGTCCTACACAAGCGCATTCGCGAGGTAAGACCGCAACTTCTACATACCTTTGCGACCTTTACGCGATATGCTACTGATCTGTTCATATTCTAGTCGCGCGTGTTACTTGTGGGCGCTGGCGGCATCGGCTGCGAGCTTCTGAAAAACCTTGTCCTTACGGGTTTCAAGGAGATTCACATCATTGACCTTGACACCATAGACCTTAGCAATCTGAACCGTCAATTTCTCTTCCGACATGAGCATATCAAGAAACCTAAGGCATCGGTGTGTGGTGTTGTCCATTCTTACTTTCCGTTTGCGCCCTTCTGCCTTCTTCTCTCTTCTTTTCCCCGATAGTCGAAATAATCTAATGCCGTATGTCGCAATAGGTAGCAAAGGAGGTCGCCGGTAAATTCCAGCCCAATGCGAAACTAGAGGCCTACCATGCAAACATCAAAGACAGCCGGTTTAATGTCGACTGGTTCGCGGACTTTAATATCGTTTTTAACGCTCTGGATAACCTTGACGCCCGGCGCCATGTGAACCGTATGTGCTTGGCAGCAAACGTACCATTGATTGAGAGCGGAACGACGGGATTTAACGGGCAAGTTCAAGTCATCAAGAAGGTAGGAATATCGAAGCTGGCAGTCACAGTGTATGGTACTCACCGGGATGCTTAGGGCCAAACTGAGTGCTACGACTGCAATCCTAAAGAAGTTCCTAAGACTTTCCCTGTGTGCACGATCCGCAGCACACCGAGCCAACCAATCCACTGCATAGTGTGGGCTAAAAGCTACCTTCTCCCGTACGTGGATTGCCATGGTATTCTCATTGGGTATTCCTAGAGTTAATTATGCTGTAGAGAGTTATTCGGAACAAGTGAATCAGATACAGATGAATTTGACCATTCTGATGATGCAGACAATGGTGGGTGATCATTTATGCCATCTGTCATCTTGCCAGGTAACTAACCCATCGATAGCCGAAGAGATCGAAAGTCTACGTCGCGAGGCCCATGCTCTCAAACTAATTCGAGTATCCATGGGCTCTGAGGATTTTGCCGAAAAAGTCTTCAAAAAGATTTTCATGGATGATATCGAGCGACTACGCGGGATGGAGGACATGTGGAAGACTCGCAAACCCCCAAAGCCGCTTGATTATCACGAGTTGCAGGGGCAGGCCAATGGCATAGATAAAGATATTTCCCACAACGACCAGAAGGTCTGGACGTCGGCGGAAGATTTTGTAGTTTTCAAAGACAGGTTTGACCTTCGGCCCTCCTAACGGCTGACGATTTGGCAGCTGACGAGGACATATAGCTTGGAACGGCTAAGTAAAAGGTTGAAAACTCTTCAGCAGGACAATACGCGCGGCGATGCCCCACCAATTTTGACGTTCGATAAAGATGACATTGACACGATGGATTTCGTCGCCGCAAGCGCGAATCTACGGTCAACCGTTTTCGGAATCGAATCCAGGTCAAAGTTTGATCTCAAACGTATGACATCCCGACCCCCGGTGTAAACATTTAGCTGATCGTGTCCAGAAATGGCGGGCAACATTATTCCTGCGATTGCAACCACAAACGCCATGACGGCTGGGCTTTGTGTCCTACAAGCTTACAAGGTGCTAAACGGAGATTACGATCGCGCGAAAATGGTATGTATTTTTCGGTCACTAGAATGATGGTGCCCATCTCATTCTAGTCACTAGGTTTTTCTCGAACGATCCGGCGTACGCGCTATCAACTGCGATAATCTGAGACAGCCTAATCCGAACTGTCCCGTGTGTTCTGTAGCCCAGAGAAAGTTGTTTGTGGATCTGGAGCAGGCCACCGTCGATGACCTCGTTGAAGGTGTCCTCCGTCAGCAGCTCGGATACGGCGAAGAATTCTCCATCAGCACAAATCTCGGCACTATCTACGACCCCGACTTGGAAGATAATCTGCCCAAGAAACTTGCATCCTTAGGCGTGACAAGCGACAGCTTCATTACTATTGTGGACGAGGAAGATGAAGAGCCACGTGTCAATCTAGAGCTGCGTGTGGTCGAGCGGTAAGGCTCTTCTCCGTCTCTCCGAAGAGGTACATATTAATAATAATAATACAATCCACAGACTCCAATCCAAATCAGAACAGACTTCAATCTCCGTCAAAGTCATCGATGAGATCCCGAGGAAGCCCAAGCAGTTAGCCCCCGAGACCCCCCCTGTCGAGCATGTGAACGGATTCTCTCAATCAATGCCCAACGGCACTATTGGCAAGCGGAAGCGCAGCCCTGAAGAAGTCGAGATCGCTAATGGCGATCGTGCTAAGCGGTTTGCCCTGGCCTCAACGGACGGCGATGGGGCACATCCAATCATCCTTGATGAGACCGACAGCGGGGCAATTCTGATTGATGATGACTGAAAAGATGTCCCGGCAACCAGGTTAATTTCTACCTTGACTGCTCTTTTTCTGTATCTTTTTCGTTTCTCTCGGAGGAAGTGCCACGATTCTACGCTCGAGATCTTACTGTCCCACTTATTTTTTTTCTTCGCTGTACCATACGTTTCCGTGACCGTTTTCGGAGTTTCGGACGTGGAGTTGGAGTTGTTAATAATTGGCTACATGTAATGGACGGCTACGGGGTTCGTTTCGTGGGTGAGGCGGTCATCCTGTTAAATCTGGTCACTGGAATGAATATAAATGTCCAGGAAGCTCTTAAAAGCGGCGACGTGATGGTTTCCTGTCATGTTAGCAACGGAGCTGCCTATTTTTTTGGTTGGAAATAGTCATATTCATGGATGTTCGTTTAGCCAATAATAGAAAGCAGTCATCATCATCTTTTTATCTTACAGCAACTGTGGTAAAATCTTTTGTTGCTAGGCCGATGTGATATCTTCAAACGGCACTTAACCCTCCATCGAGATTAAGCACGCAGTTATTAGCATACTCATTTTCTGCAAGAAAGACTGCTGCGTCGGCGACTTCTTGGGGATCCCCGAACCGTTTCAGAGGGATACTCTCCTTTAATCTAGTCACCTGATCGTCGCTAAAGTCTGACAGACCCCGATAATCATTAGCACACACGGTATTTTCTTAGAAATCACCTATGTCAGACAGAGAGAGAGATGGACGGAAAAGAGAATGTCTCACGTTCGATCATCGATGTTTCGATGTATCCGGGCACGATAGCATTTGAGCGAACGACAAGACCTTTTAGTGAACTCGCAGCTTCAACAGCAGTGGAACGGGTCAGGCCGAGCAAGCCGGCCTTCGACGCAGCATAAGTTATAGCACCAGTGCCGCCCTTTACAGCCAGTAAGGACGATATATTGATGACACACTTTGAGGGAGGAGGACAACGACCCCCCAATCCCGCGGTTGTTGAAGGCTCATCGCGGTTCCTCAGCCTAGACCGGACGCATGCTCGCAATAAGGCGCGCGAGGTGAGAATTGCACCTTCGAGATTGGTGGCAAGCATTTGAGAAATGTCCTGGTGGGATGTTCGAGGGAGGATATTGGAGATTGAAATCCCCGCAGCATTCACGAGGACATCAACATTTTCCTGGAATTGAGAATACCAAATGAGCTTTCTTCTTTTGTTTTTACCGTCATGGGTCTTTTCTATTTAAAAAAAAAAAAAAAAAAAAAGCGGCGAACATCGAGTTTACCATTTGCGACTCCAGTTCTCGCTCCCATTGATCCACCGAAGAAACGTCTCCGACCAGCAGTGAAACGGTCTCTGAAATGGCAGCGAATGAGCCCGGCTTCTTTTCCAACGATACCTCTGTCTGTTCCTGTTCCTGAAATTCCGAAAAGCCATTATTAACATTCCAGTCTTCTTGAGTCGCTTGATCCAGTTTCTCCGGCGTGACGACGACACCTCCCAGATAATTTGCAGCTTTCAGCAGGCGTTGATATGATCTCCCAACAAGAATCACCCTTTTGGCTCCTTCCTGGAGAAATCGCTCTGCTATGGCCAGTCCAATCCCGGACGACCCACCAGTAATCATGCATATTCTCTCCCGGAGGCGATCTGCGAATTTAAACCTTGCAGTTGGACAATTTTTTTGGTATATCTTGACTGGCTGTTTCGACTGCATCCAGTGGAGATTCCGAACATGTCGAACTTGCAAGTGACGGATAATATTTATATTTACCATAGCTAGGTAGAAGTGAGTCTGGTAGATGTATATATAGGGGACGTATACGTATACGTAGCGGGAGGCACTGCATAGGCAAGGCACTACTTACTCTTTCAATTTATCGAAGAAAGCTGATTAAACGACCTTCAAGTGTTATGTCTATATATATAGCCGACAAAGCTTGAACGGAGCTTCAGCACGGGCCACCCGATTAACTACTGTAGGTAAAGTATCCACATGGAGATCCACAAATGAACTTGAATAATTTCATATCATACAATTCTCGAAGAACAGGACTGACTACCCTGGTCTAATAATAATACAGTGACCCCTCCCTATAATGGTTAGGTACTTACGCCTTAGAGTGCCCACTGCCAACTCTGTCTGTGACGCGTAACTAGAAAAAAACCCTGCGTTATAAATTAATTAATTGGTTATTACTACATACATAAAAATAATGTCTTCATCACCTTCCGAATACGTGACCCTGCTATCAGGCGATGGGTTCGAGTTTGTGATTCCACGAAGCGCAGCCTGCGTATCAGGCACAATCCGGCGAATGCTCGATACGTCCAGTAAGTAACTATACGACGTTTTTACCTCTCTGTTGATCTGTCAGTGTTAGTTTAGTGTTTTTCTGTTCTGTTGTATATATGAATATATGAAAAAGATTGATTGCTAACTACTAGCCTTGCGCGATCATTCATTTTGGCAGACAACTTCTCCGAAGCTATCAGCGGACGATGTGTGCTTGAGGATCTTAGGTAGGTCGGCTGAAAATCCTTCCTTCGCTGCTGCTGTCTGCGGATGATGATGGGATGAGAAATTGGGGACTAACTAATGGATAATTGGTCTTCTTGCGAAAATAGTGGCATCGTCCTGGAGAAGGTCTGCGAATACTTGTGCTACAATGAGAAGAATAAGGACCAGAATGTCGTACCGGATATGGAGATCCCCCCTGAACTCTGCCTGGAGTTATTGATGGCAGCAGACTACCTCGACAGTACGTTACTTTTCTCGTGCATTCCATGCCAGAAAGCTTTGGCTTACAAAGACGAATAGCTTGAGAAAAAGGATGCTGCGTTTAACTTGCGTTTAACATATGTACACGATGTCATGATGTACGCAGAAGCTATTTAATGGGCTCAGAAGGATTGCTTCGGCGTTTGGTTGAGGGATATGATATCGATTCTAGACAGGAATCTGGAGAATCGTGTAGAATTAATTTACAATCGCATTGGACCTTGTCCACTTGCATGATTGAACACTCATGGAGACCGATCAAGTCCATGTCCTGGACAGCGTTATATCCACTCAGCCGGGTCACCCCTCTGATAAATGTGAGCATTTCACCCACTAAGAGTTGTCCTAGCCATCTGAAGCATCGTAATCCGCCTTCACATCCTTCAAAGGCGGATGTCCTAAAGGCGATGGCAGATTGATAGGTAAACATTTCCCTCCTATTCGGCCTCTGTCCTTATGAAAATCCTGGACATGTGGGCCTTATTCAGGGGAATACATTGAGCTTCTTCGCTGGTTCGCCGTGATTGAGAATGGCCTAACTGCCATATCTCACTTCCTTTTTCCGCTCCCTCTTCCCCCGCGGCCAGAGAAACCGCCTCTCTTCGGACCCTTTGGCTTGGCCTTGTCCCCAAAGATTTTCTCTTTGGAGAACCCGGCATCTCCGAAGCGGAGGAAACTCACGACCCCTTGATCCACAATTGCCAGGATGACATTCCGGTATCCATGACGTAGCCGCATGTACAGTTGCCTGTCCAGCTTCTCGCCTCGGGGCGGGTCGAACGGCGTGCTCTCCAGGAGAGCTCTGAGCTGGGATAGTGTAGGGATGGTGGTCGTACGAGCATTCACCACCGCTATCCGGAAATCGGGTTCCGGGGGGGCAGACTTGCGGAAAGGCGTAGATGGCTTGTAAACATGGTAGGCAAGGCGAAATGGTGGGCTTGTTGGTCTTGCCGGAGGATCAGGTATGGATGGGTCTTCGCATGGAATAAGAGATAAGCGGTGATAGATGTCATCTGTTGTATCGTCCATCAGCCTAGCTTAAATAAGTTATGCGACAGTTGGTAACACACCATAACGGCGGTGAATACCTAACCCTATGAGTGGCCCTGAAACTGCGGATGCTGTCTCATTAGCATTGCATACGAGCCTGAGCAGACGTCCGAAATACTCCATGAGGCCCGAATGTTCCCCTCCCGCTTTAATGGAAGGTTCCTCCTCAATTGAAGCCCTCCGCACTTCATCATCCTCTCGTTCATCCCAGCTGGGAGCTCGAACCAATACATAGCCTCCCCGCCTTAGCCCGGAGTAGACAGAGAACCTCTCGAGTGTCAATCCCGCACGTCCAATCAAGCACGTATATGCAGCTTGTAAGCTCATGGGGATATCCAGCTCATCCGGTCCATTGCCATCTGGCCCAGCCGATGACCACCAGATCTCTAAGCTACCGCGTTCAAGCAGATACAGAGCCTCTTCCGGAAGCAACCAGATACGATTCCAGCGGTCCGCCCGCCCCATGGTCCGAAAATGCTGCCCCTTCGGATTCACCACGTACACGCACGCGTCGGCGGGTACCCCGATCCCCGATGCCAAAGGTTTCTTGGCCCCCGGTGCTGCCGTGATGCTTCCTGTTGCCGAAAAGCCACCAGATGCTGTAGGTGGAGGTGCCGGTCCGTCGGGAACATATCTACCGATGATTTTATTCTTTGGATGATGAAGACGCGGGAAGGAGAGCGCATTGTGCATCGCCTGGCGCGAAACCGCCAGCGCATCGGACTGGAGGAGCGTCGAGTTCGGTTCGAAGTCCTTCTCACCTCGACGAGGAATGGAGGCCTGGGAGGGGTCGGAGATTCTAATTTGGGAGGGAATCAGTCAGGCCAAAAAAGAAAGAACGAAAGAAAGAAAGAAAAGACAGACAGTGAAAGGTTATTCAAGAAGCGGAAATCTTGCGTCTCGTCCGAGAGATCATTTTCCACCTGGATGGCAGAGTCATGAGATGAAGAAGAGGGATGAAAGATCAAATCTTCGTCTGCATCTGCCATCGGTGCCAATAGCCAATATACTGTGCCACACTACAACTGAAAAGAATGGTAGATAGAAAGGAACGTGTAGATATCAAATGATCCTTCTTCTACTGTATGTATGTACATATCAAGCTTCTCTTCACACCCACTAAACTACTCTAATTACGGAATAGTCAAATATAACTAAAAATAAAATGTGAATCTTCTGCCCCGCTTCAGGTATACCAGCATATTTGGGTCTTTGTTCACACGTGTATGATCTTTAAAATATACATATATCTAATAAACAGAATAATACATAATAATAATAATAATCTACCACTACTCTACTCTATTTCCGAAGAAGGGGAGAACAAACAACGTCAACCTCCAAGGGAGAAAAAAAAACCCTCTTTCTATTCTATGATAATACATTTTCCGGTGCAACCATGTCTGGCTCGTCCTCTCCCAGCTCCTCCTACTACGTCCCTGATTTCGATTATAACAATTATTATAGAGAGGTTCTCGAGCAGGTACGTACGTGTGTGTGGTATACTACATATATATGGATGGAAACAATGGATATATCATTATATATATCACCATGGAAAAAAAAAAAAACTAGCAAGAGGAGGATAGCCCTACATATACCTATACAAGAAAAAGAAGAAAAGCATGAGAACAAATGACAAGAGAAAAAAAAAAAAAAACCCCAACTCAACCCAAAAACAAAACTAGTAGATAACAACCAACCTCTCCAATGCCCTTGAAACCTTCGGGCCTGCCTCTCTACAATACCAAACAATCCTCGAGACTCTCAGATCCTGTCTCCGCATCCTCGATGCCTTCGAAACCGCTCCTGCTTCGGCTTCTCCCAGCCTGAGCCAGACAACCTGTTCCTCCTCCTCTGTCGTGCACGTGCCAGTGGAGGATATCGCCGCTGCCGCCATGGAAATCGAAATCGAAATCGAAACGGATCCGCCGAGTGTCCGAGTCGATGGTCGAGATCAAGATCAGGGTGGTTTGTCGCAGCAGCAGCAGCAACAGCAACAGCAACAGCAACAGCAACGGCAGGGAGATGGGAAAGCTGAAGAAGGGGGAATAATGGAAGGAAAGGTGACGACGGGACTCGATGTGGATCCGGATTTGTTGAGTTTGGCGATGGAGTTGTTGAGAATTGGGGACGGGATGGAAGGTCATGGGAGAAGGAAAGGGTAGTTGATAATACCTACTGCATGATGCTGCAGTGCCGACTATGATGGGTTTTTTCTCTTTTCGTTTATCATTTGGTGTCCATACGATTTGGATATGACAAACACCATTAGTATTTAGTACTCGACAAGGAAAATGTTTCTCCATTAAACCTCATCTCATCCATATGTGACTATCATTAATGAAGCCATAGTCATCGTTCGGGCCCTGGGTATGTCATAAGGGCCCAGTGACAGGCTAGGTATATACACCCCTAGGCAGACACCTCATATACAATATGTGCGGCATGTCTGGCTCGGTACCCACGGCTAAGCTATATCCAACATACCCATGGATGTCCCTTTTGTCGCTATTATCCTCAGATCATCTCGACCCAGACCAGTAACTCTGAAGTCACCCGCCGTCCAGCTCCGCAATTCAGCCCTAGTACAATTATATATCAGTATTAAGAGAGAGGAGGAACGAAGGAAGAAAGGAAGGAAGGAAAAGAAAAAGAAAAAAA
>NPHW01002966.1:0-17678 GCA_002240705.1 Elaphomyces granulatus
AGGAAGGGCGAGGCAAAAGCAGCCTGAGACGGAGGTAAATTATGGGGTACATTAGAGGAAATTAGTGATTATCAGCAACGCAACACCACTATTAAAAATTAGGCTTCGAGGTTCTCTTCGTTATAGACCGGAGATTCCTTTTGAGAAGGTTCTTACATGTGAATATTGGAACCTGTGGCAATATGTATCATATGTAGTATATCCTCTCGGGTCGCTTTCTTTCTTATTAGATTTCTTCCTTCAGATCATTTCTTTCTCAAGGTGGCAGCGGTCGCAACTGGTTAAGCAGACCGATGTTGCCACAGCAGCAGTGTCACTTACGTTACTAGAAAATGTCTCCAAAAGGGCTATGTTGATGTCACATTTTCTAACTTCAAGCAACTAGTGTGATGGCGCAAGTTAAGTGAGAGCAGACGCCCTAGAATCCTGGTCTTATGCTCCTGGCGTAGCGATTTAGCCTTTAGAATGCTCCCCTACCTAGGTAGAGTTTTGGCCGTGACACAGATGATCTACGAGAAGTTTCAGACGAACGACTATGACGGCGACAAGTAACTTGTCGTACTTTTTCTTTCAAAATTATGCACTCAATATACTCGAAAAGGAGTACTATAGGATTCCCGGAGTCAAGTGTCGCCTTGAGCTTAATGATAGTAATTTATAGCTATCATCAAAATTGTATGTACCTGGCTATAGCCACGAAATACCCTTAGGTGCCTTCCTCATGACAATGATGAGAGCTGCTCTGGCTAAGCACTTGAAGTTTGAAATATGACAGTAGCATAGGCAGCGAGCAGATTGTAGGGAGTAATTTAATAAGTGATGCTGCTGGTATTATTACTTTAGAAATTCTTGAGGCACATCGGATGGACGACGCCATGTTAGACGAGTGAATCTATTTGAAGCCGCCTTGCAGAAAGAGGTACAGTATTGGAGCTGCGATGAACCTTTATGGACTGAAGCAAGTCGCAAGAGAATAGTATGTTCTCTACAGCACGAAATTCAAATATGGGATTCAAGCCCTTGCCAAGCTAACCATGTGTCTTCTGGGATCATGATACCAAAGTTCATGTTGGCGTTTATGCGGATGATTTGGCCATTGATGCAATAGAATCCAATTATGTCAATGAATTCAAAAATAACTTCGGCGAAAGATTCACTACCAAGGATCTGGGGGAGATTATAAGAAGGCCCTCGGCATTCGAAACACTCGCGATGGAAAATGTCGAGCAATCTATCCGCACATCCGAAACAATGTTACGACAATATGATATGGATCACGAGCCGGAAAAACCAGCCTATGGCAAAGACCGCTAACTTGACTCAACTTTGTCACTCAACCTTAGAAGCTCAGGAAGATAATGAGATGACTGTCAAAGGCGAATATTAACGAAGAATTGGTAGTGGCATGTTTCCAATCAGATATTGCCTTTTGCAGCCTGAAACACCATAAGAGGGGTACCCTCGCACTTATTAGCGCCGCCTTCAGGCAGAAAGGGCCCCAAGGCAGTTGCAAATATATAGTTGATGGGTGGAAACTGCAAGTTGTCTCACTTCTAACTATTAGAGGATTTGCCTCACGAAATTCGTCGATAAATTATAATAGCTTGAGTCAACGAGGGTGTATTTGCTGGTGCCAGCTGACACTCTTCGAGGACAATGGTAAGTTCGATCTCAAGTCAATCCGCACATACCCTTCAAATTTATGAAACCAAAAGTATCTACACATAGCTCTTGCCACTAAGTATGACGGATCTGCCATGACCCTTGCAAGGCAAAAGAACCGGTTCAGCAGTAGACGAGTTTGAAACGAGGCTCTGCACAAGTTAATAAAAGCTAGTGCCATGGGAGGTAGAGTACATAGTACGGTAACAATATTATAGTAATAATCGTTCAGCTCCGCCGGGTTGAATTATATTTATCCTAGATTGACTACTTCGTATTCGGATGTAGCCGTATAGTATGGACAGCACGTGTTCAGCAGCAGCCACAGAGAAATTGAGAATAGTACCATGTATGCCTTTCAACATCTGGGAAGGCCGAAGCATAAAATCAGAAATCCCCCTTTCCCCTCTAGGAAGAGGACTTGCTATGGATAGGATCCATGCATAGGTATTCAGATTCGTATCCGTAAACTTTTTTCAAGAGCATAGATTATATCCATGAGAAAATTCAGTATGAATATTCATATTCACACGAACTTTCAAGAGATATTCATGAATATTGTATATTCATGCCGTCAAGACGACTTATTAGGGTTCACATTAAGGTTGCGGAGACGCCGTGTCAGAATTGAAAAACATTATCATAATAATTATTATTGGTAGCCATAGTAGACTTTAAACCTTTACTAATTAGTAATTGCTTGTATTTATAATTGATTTTTCCTACCTATGATATGTAAGTTCTAGAACATTTCGCTGTGGTACTGTGGGGCGACCCGAGCCGAACCCTAAACCGTATCTATGTATGATGGTTAGTAAAATCTAGCTAGGCCTCTTAGGCTCTTAGGTTAGATACCTACCTATTAAGGCCGTCAACTAGCCTCTTTCAAGAAAACTATGATAGAAAAAAAAAAAAGAAAAAAAACCTACACAGAATAGTTTTTTTTGGTTTCAAATTTCATTACAGCTTCACTATACCTAGGTATGTATGATATCATAATTTTGCAACATCATGGAGAGCTAAAATCTACATAATCAGCATACTACTTCAAATTAAATTTCCTTCCTTACAGGGCTGCACGATTTACATATATGCATGTGCACTCACTGCAGTCAGGACTTCAATTTGCTATGCCGATTTATCAAAACAGCACTTGCATTTCGATTGAGTTCTAGCACATAATATTGGAAAAGGGACTGGAAGTCCGAATCTTTATACGAGTCGTCAAGGTACATATCATGCAAAACCGATGTCTCGGCTATCTCGGACACCCCTCTGGCTCCGCGTCAGCGGTCAAGTTAAATGTAAAACCCGAAAATGGGATCATTATTGCTATGTATGATGCCGTAAATCATGATTTTTAGTGAAATGACGTGTCTAGGTGTTGATTATTATAATAACAAAAGAAGGTTGGAACATTCAGGTAGGAAAACCGTTTTCCCATTGCATGATGTATGTGGCCCAAAAAAGACTTCACGTGGATCCATCAAGTTTATCGTCTGGCAGGACTCAATAATAGTGAAACACAGCTTCTTTAAGTAGTCAGTTTCGCAGGATAATTACATGACCTCATGTTCGCGGCTAATCCTGTCATACTGGCGCGATTCCAGTAGTTGTAGAAGTTTCTGCATAAATTTGAACTCATAACTACAACGGTCGTCATGGATGTCGAGTAATGAAAAAGATTTGCACTAGGTCGAGCTACCCTTGCTATCTCTGGCCGATAGATGGATTTTGGCGTCAAGAATTCTGGCCAGGCCGTGTCGGATTTACCTCTGCTGCAGCTGGACGCGGTTGGTGTGTTTCATCGCTGATGTCTCACGCGGCACAGTAAGACTTACAACCCAACCTAATAATTATATAAATATCCGGACAACTTATCCCAATATGTTTGTGATCAAAAGACATGGTACTTACGTTGACACGTCACATCCGTA
This sequence comes from Elaphomyces granulatus, assembly GCA_002240705.1. Taxonomy (NCBI): domain Eukaryota; kingdom Fungi; phylum Ascomycota; class Eurotiomycetes; order Eurotiales; family Elaphomycetaceae; genus Elaphomyces; species Elaphomyces granulatus. The sequence continues at coordinate 3,600 of NPHW01002966.1, forward strand.
GAAGCAAGGAAAACCTTCACTATAATCTACCGAAGAATCGTATGCCACCAAATAACCGGACAAATCCTCTGCTTAAGCTTATCACATGCATGTAGGGCCGGCCTATCAGCTAGGTTAACGTTAATCTCTCCCTACCAACCGGCACACAAACTAGCCATGCAATCAGACGATCTAGAGGCAGGGTTGATTATTGCAGATCATTTTGACAATGCTCTTGTCCATGGATCGCAGGAGAAGCGTCTCTGCCATCAAATACGATAATTTAAGACCCGACTAACCAAAGCGAGGGGGAGACGATATGATTGGATGGGGGATGAAAACACCAACCGCAATCTTGTTTCTCCACTGCTGCAGTTTGACCATGATTTGATCAGTTCTGCACCTTCGGATTGAACATTCGATCATTATGGCTAGACAGCCTTTTTGTCGGTCTGAGATTCAGCCGTTGGTGTTGCAGTTTGCATGGCGGGGAGCTCACCCTACTTCTACTTCCTTCTTAAACAGCGTGTAGTTAAATAGAAATACAAACCGGACCCCCAAAGAATTCCCTCATACTCAAACTCAAATGCCTTTCCAGACTCTCACGACAATCACGACAGTATCCACTACAATGACTAAACCGACAAAGCCTACAATCCTCCATCTAGGGGACCGCGTGGAGCACAACCTAGATGTATACAAACGATTCGCATCGCAGTTCACAGTGATTCGACCGTCCGACCGAGAACGGCAACGTGATGCCTTCATGGCAGCATTGAAAGAGAAGAGATGGGGGGAATTCGATGCCATCTTCCGGCCGTTCTGGAATACTGGAGGCGAAATGGGACGCTGGGATAAAGAGCTGATCTCGCTCCTTCCGAAGTCAGTCAAGGTCTTTGCCAGTGCTGGAGCTGGGTTCGACTGGGCAGATGTAGATATCCTTGCTGAGAAAGGTTTGTCCTCCTCGGAAAAAGATGAAGCGAATCAATAGCTTGCAAACTCACTACATGGTTTCCCTCTAGGCATCTTATATTGCAACGGTGCGGGAGCGTCAACGGAGGCCGTCGCGGACGCAGCAATTTTCCACATGATAGCCGTCTTCCGGAACTTCACCTGGTCGCAGCTTGCAGCACGATCGGGTGATTCAGAGCAGTGGCTTAATGCCCACTGGTACGTAACTATGAGCTCGTGGAATCCAAGAGGGCGCACATTGGGTATTATTGGATTGGGTAACATCGGCTTTGCCATTGCCCAAAAGGCTTTCCGAGCCTTTAATATGAAGATACTATACCATGATATTGTCCGGAAGAGTGAAGAACAGGAGAGGAGTGTGAAAGCTATATTTTGTTCTTCCAACGAGCAACTTGTCTCGCAATGCGACTGCATTATTCTCGCAATTCCGTACTCTGGGAAGATGGTGGTTGACGCGGCGATGCTGAAGCATTTCAAGCATGGATCGCGCTTCGTCAATATTGCTCGCGGGAAGTTAGTTGATGAGGAGGCCCTCATTGTGGCGCTCGAGTCGGGACGCATTGTTGCCGCAGGACTTGACGTCCAAGCGAATGAACCCCATATCCACCCGAAAATGCTCAAGATGCGCAATGTGAATTTGACAAGCCACAATGCCGGCTCTGCTCTGGACACCATTATCGAATTCGAGCGCCTGGCTATGGAGAATGTCGACAGAGTCTTGACCGGAAGGGAGGCATTAACACCAGTCAATCAACATCTGTTCCCATCGCATGTAAGGCAACTGTCTTTCTTGTAGTAGATTTTAGATGTGATAAATAGACTACTGATACATATTGCAGCAAAAGAAGCAGGCAGGTTCGAAATAGAACCAGACGCTATTTTCTTTTTTGTTCCCACATCGCCGTAGTAATCTCGGCTGCATGATCACGCTGGCTTCGGTGTAAGAGCCGAGGAAACGAAAAACCACTAATAATCCACAATTTAACACCGAATGATATGTGGTTGTACGCTAAACAACACTACCGGATCTCGCATGGTGCATGAAAGGGACTACTGTAAGACAAAGTCTGGGATTTGCATGTCGTGTGCCTTATTTCTATCTCCATAGTTACCTAATGGCAATGAAATAATTGTATCTACCAACAAAGGGATCGGACACGCTTGTAATTTCTGCCAGAATATAGATTGACCTTTTATCTCACTCTCTCTCTACAATAAAACAGTTCTGTATTCCGATCCCACAATATTGTTTCCCCATCTTCGAGCAATGAGAATCTAAGAATCTGTTAATAGGGTAGAATCGGCCACGGGACGATCCAGATTAAACGGGTCCACTTATTAGTCTGAGTAATTCTAGTTTCTTCAACCTTAGGTAGTTAATAATGTGTGTAACCAGAATGCATGGGATCGAATATCTGATATTCTGCAAATAGTCTCTCTACTATCTTATAATAATATCTATGAGAAAATCATCCCAAGACAAGTTGATTTTTTGTACATAATCGCCCTGGTCTCTTTGAATATTCTATTTTCATTTTTAAAAGCCATAATATAGAAGATTTTGTAATGTTGAAGTAGATTTCAGTTATTAGCTTTTCCTATTTCACGCTGCTGTTTGAACGCTGTTGTCGGTACCTTCCCTCGTCGCTTGCAATTGCTCAACCATCTGCCCGAGTTTTGCTCGCAACCGTCTTGACGGAACGAACGGAAACAGCGTACTATCATATCATCAGGTAGTCAGGACTAGGTCTGGACTCTGATTACGATATACCCCAATAATAAGACTGGCCAATAATGGACATTATTCTCCCGTCTCTCGGCTGTGATATTGAACGGTTTGCTTTCACGCGTTATGAGCCATGCAAGTGCTGGAATGACTCATGCTGCATGCATTTGCGGTGTACGATGTATAGTATACGCCCATTATCTAGCAATAGCGGTATAACTGCTCTTGAGGGAACAAGAACACCCACACTTGAGGCTGCAAGGAATTCGTATCATAATAAATGTGTTGTATATATCTGGGTTTCTGTAGTCTAATTGGGCAGAATTTAGTATAGCAGTGACCCTAATGGACCGGGGCCTACCTACGCGAGGAGGGTGAATCATGAATTGGTATATGTTTTTTTTTTTTTCTTTTTCTTTTTATGTTTATTTCCATTTTTGAAAAAAGAAAAGAAAAGAAAACAAAGTTGTTCGCCTTTAACTACCTTCGGCTGCAATCAAACCCTCATTTTGTCTCAGCTTCTCAGACCCTGCGGCTCTATGTACGCAGTACATACCACAAAAGGGCGGGACTGAGATGAACATGATTTACTTTTGATATGTGGAGTACAGGGAGAATCTGGGCGCAAAACAAACAGAAAAAAGGGATACATACATATCAATTAGTGGTAAAACGAATTTTTACTTAATTGATTATCGGCCATGAATTACTTCAGTAATATAGTAGAGAGTTAGTAGAGTATTCCTCCATCTTCACCCCTGAAGATCTCATGACATCATCTGACATCATAAGTTGCTGGGGGCATGTATATGGAGTACTATGATAGCGTATGTATGGAAAATGGAATGATGGAAGATTCCCCCCCGAGTAATCCCTTGCGGTGAGTACTGTATCCCCTTGTCCCACTTTAAACTATAACGGGAGCTAACTGTGATATCTTCTAGAGTCTGCAGATAGTGGGTCCGAGTCAATCGTGAGTCGTGACGCGTGGGGTGGCATCCCAATGGTTATACCAAGGTACTAAAGTATACTGCTTATCCATTATACATATATAGGTAGATAGGGGAAGCTATCTAGATTACCTATCAGTATTAACTTTAATCTATAAATGGATCATAAACTACTGAGAGTTGAGACCATGTATGATAGATTGATCATAAACCTCCTACACCGACAGATCTGGGATTAGTAATTCTCATGATTTAAGTTCACGGTTAAACAGAGGAAACTTAGATGCCACGCGGGATTATGTATGTATGTATGTACATACGTACACCTACCTGTACATATGGATAAGAATTTTCGCGAATTTCTCAATATTAGGTTAACTTGAAGGTTAGAACTTACAATAATAGCTCCGCGCGTCGACTTGCCCGAACACTGTAATGCTATTTTAGTGCCCGATACGGATCCCGAGTGGGTCCATGCAGGAGATCGGGACGTACCCACACTAACTACCATGGTCCACGAGGACCAAGGTTTGACTGGCCGTCGTGGTGTCCGGTTTGAGGTTTTCGGATTTTCTACATCCCTGACTTTCCACGAGGAAAAACCTTACCAAGGTTTGACTGGTCCGGTTGAGACTTTCTTACCAACCTCATCTCTGTGCACCTTCAACCTTGCCATGAAAAAATTGATTAATGAGAGAGATTATGATATCCTTCGAATCTCCGGGAAAGTACGATACGAGAAAATGAAACGCAGGACACATCACTCTAGCAGGATTTCATCTAGTGAGACTGTCATGTCCCTTGCTTCGGGAGCAAGGCAGTTGTGCTGGCGCTGTTCAGTGCTGTTCTCTTCCCAGGGAACCAGCAGCTTTCGGATTCCCACAGCAATGAGATCCTGGTCGATCACAAAAATAATTAGTAGTCTTTAACAACACAAGGATATATTTTCAACATGAAACAGCAGCGCTGTGTTGAGAAGGGTTGGAATAGGTTGAAATGTGTCGAAATTGTGATCGATAACCCTGTCCTGCAACTTCCAGTTCCACTCCTCCAAGTTCATCTATGATAATAGCTGATTTTGAATAGGTCGTCTGAAATCTCTTCACTAAGCTGGATCACCTTTTGGCTCAAAAACACAATATCCCTGGGGTCCGATTTCCTTTTCTTCACACCGATTTCATCGTCTACTCAGAATAGGAGTGGACCTTGCAATTGACCGCCAAAGCATAATCTAGCTTTAGGATTCGAACTCCATTCAAAAGAAGGATGGTAGTGTGAGTTGACGCCCTCGAACATTGCCCTTTCGAAGACAGAAATAAGAATATCATTGAGTCTGCGTTGTCTGGTGTCCCGTTATCAAGGCTAAGATCCTCGACTGGCAGCAAATCACTGAATATATCCCGAATGTTCGTATCAAGTAAGTTTTTGAACGTGCTCAAAAGGAGGAAGCAATTGTGTGATGTGGGCATCTTAAATTCGGGAGACTGCGGGATGCTTCCGGACAGCCCCCCGCCCCCGTACAGCACGCACATGGCTTCAAAGTGCGATTTTTTCTTAATCAGATAGAAGAGAGGGATCCTTTCTAGGGATTTCTTTTGATGGGGTGCCAGTGATTTTCAGGCGCTATTACACTCACCATATGTATTAGTGTATATAGGCCCGAATGAGCTGCCCCATCAAGATTCAAAAATCACTCCCACTGGGTGGAGCAGTGGACGGTTATGGAGATGACAAATATAGTTGCGGCCAGCAAGCGTTGTGGCCTTTTTTTTGCGAAGAAAGATGAATATGTATGGAGATGATCAGAAGCCGGGGAGGAGAACCAGTAGATTCGACGATGGACAAAATCTTTCTACATATGGACGACCTATTAAGGATAAGCCACAAGGAATTCGGTACTACTCTAGTTACTACTAGTACCGGATTTCAATAAGTTCAAGCAATAACTCCATTATATACCTATGTAATTGCCCAAAATTACCCAAAGAATTTATGAAAACGGCCCCGATTTCTGGCTTAGAACTAGAATATCCATTGAAATTGAACAATTTTTAGATAATGCTTTAAAGTCATGTCATTCATCTCTCGAGTTTTACCCCCATCAGCTCTAAAGGCCATTCCACGCACCGACACCGATATCTCCATCACCAACTAGTTGTACGTTAGTTACAACGAAAGATATAACCGTTGATCCCATGGAAATCGGACTTCTCCAGGACTCAACACAGCATTGTGTACACGTTACAATACCCCCTCAAGCCTCTCAGGTCGGTAATTAAAACTAAAAGAGCACTTCAACCTCAAAGCTAGTTAGCTGTATACGCGTTCCTCCTCTTTTGCTTCAATAGGTCAATATCCTCCTAGGACCTAGGTAAGAAGTCTAATGAAGCCTTTTAGCAGGCTTCTGTTTCTCTTCGTCCGCTTAAGTGAAACCGTTTATACATGTATATTCTACTCCTTCTGAAGCCGAGCCTCTGTAACTAAGCGTCGTAGCAGCACTATTATTTGAACACTTATCTTTGATCGGGGGCTCAAGCAGACCATGTTGCCTCGCCGGGCGGTGACAATGTACGAGCTAAATATGACCAGGGCCCTGGACGGAAAAATCCACGACAGACTAGTCTACATATTACATGGCAAAACGGACAGTAGCTAAATAAATAAAGCATTTCAGACATTTATACACCTACCTACCTAATCTAACAATCAAAATCCCGTAATATAAGATTGCGCCCGGCCCAAGTATTTTTGGCTTTTTACACTATTCGGTCCTCAAAACACGCGATCCCCTCTTCTTGGCCGCCTTCTTCCTTTTCTGGCCCCTTTCAAAGGCAGCCACTTGCTGATGGTCACGACCAACATTATCAAGATCTTTGACTTTATAGATCCGGATGATCCAGTTTTCGCTAGTAAATGCTTCGTCGAGAGTACTTAATTGCGGATTTTCCGCAGGAAGGGTCGAGCCACGGACTCTGTCGACGGCCTGTCCACTGGGGAATAGACGGTTGAAGTTGTAGTAAGACATTTTGTACCTGAGCCACGAATGTCAGCGCGGAAGCGAAATGGAAGGAAATATGAGAAAGCCGCCTAGGTGAAAACTTACATCAAGCTATTGCGCATGGTAGGGGTGGCTTGGTCATCGACGCGGTATTCTCCACGAGAGGTAAAATAATCACGCTCCTTAACTTCCTCAGGCCAAATGCCCTCAGCGATACGAACCATCCACAGAAATTTATTGATATCGTCACCAGAATAACCGAGTAAACCACCAAATACAACCAGCACATAGTCGACATCGTGCTGCCTAAGAATAGGATAGCTAACTTCCTCCCCGGAACTCATGGCCTTGCCAACCGTGGCAATGTGTGTGTTGTTCCAGGTGTTGTTGTCGACGAGAGTCGGTCGGTCAGCCATACCACCGATCTGATACCCGTAGTCCCACCAAGACATAATTTTGGCGTTCTTTGGCGTATTCTGGCGGAGCCAGTAATAAGCTTCGCGATAATCATCGATGATAAGTTGGCCGCCGTCCCGCGTGCGACTGGCCAATACGACCGACGGCGAAGAGTACGCGTTGGATGTGACCCAGGTACAGTGCGCGACAAAGAGCAACAAGTAACCTGCAATGAAGCTTCCAATTAAAAATTTGGACAGATTGGACTGAATCCCAACAATTGCACCGCGAGCTGCGCGGAGGCCCTCTGCAGATGAAGTGGGCCTTGCAGTTGTTGCCAGCTTCGGGGGTTGAATGAGGACGTAAGTATCCAAGATTTGAGACAAGGCGAGCGCAGAGGCGACGCAAACTACGGGGGTTAATGTCAACATCAGTCGAACCATGACACCAGCAAAGTAGCTGGCCAATACGGAGTAAATCACAATAAACACGTGCTCATCTTCGAGGTTACGGAAGCACATGTATACACCGGCGGGAAACAGCCAGATCAGAAAATTCAGGTCGAAGAAGAACGCAGGCCAAGCCGTTGGCTGGTGTTCCGAAACCGAGGCGATGATAGGGATATGGATTTTCGCATAGCCAGTGTCCCAGAGGGAATAGAAACGACCGCTCCACGGTGCAATGACACCCGAAAGAGTGAGCAATACAAGTCCAGCGAAGGAAATGGCGAAGATGACCAGGATCAGAGTGGTTAGGAGGGTCTGGAATTGTCTTCCGGCCACTTGAGCACGGATAAACTCCGAGAAAGCCACAAGTTGAATCAAACCGAAGATACCTAGAACGAATTGTTAGAATGGACATGGACATTCTATCATCGTCGAACAGAGCGCTTCTTACATACCTAGGGCAGACATGTGATCGCTGCTACGGATAGGCAAGAATCCAACAAATGGAACCTGCATACTCGCCAAGGTTCCCAATGCGTACCACGTCGTATAGCTGATATACAACCGTGAGCTATATCTCCCCATGCAGATAAGGACAAATACGTGAAGGGGAATCAGGTTGGTGATGAAAACATATCCGCCCCATGCTGATACCATGTATCCATAGAAAAGCGCCGTCAGGGCGCCCCACATGATAGAGCCGTTCTTTACGGCCTTGATCCACAAGAAGAAGGTAAACACTAAAAGGAAGATTGCAATGGCTTCATTATCATAGCTTCCGGCTACGGACCGGGAGATGTAGCCCGGTACAATCCCCATGAAAACTGCTGCTAAGAGACCTGCTGAAGGGGACGGTGACACCTCACAAGTCAGCAGGTAGGTTGCAAACGCCGTCAGCCCGGAAAAGCCGGGAGCGAGCAGGACACAAATATTTCGAATATCCACGGGGAGGGTAAGAAAGCGGAGTAAATGGTAAATGGCGCCGCTGGTGACCATAAGACCCGGGTAGAGCGTGCCACCTGTGACACGTCCCAATGGATGCCAGGTTCCTAATAAGCGACGCCTGTCAGCTTCAAATCGATGCACCTGGACGTCCAAAGGAGTGGCTCGTGGACGCGCACGGGACAGATTACTCACGGTCATCAAACCAGTCCCAAAAGCTGTAGAATCCATGCTGTATTAAATGCTTGGTAGCCCTAAAGTTAAACCAGGGATCGACTACCAGACAGAGGTTGCTATCAGTATCATCGCTCCAAAACACCGCCGACATGAAAGGCGGCTATAAATTCCCTTCAGATGATCATATATCACGGTAGAACATACATTCATGAATTATGCTTTCAAATCCTTTTCAAAATGAATCAGTCAGTCATGCAGAAGCATATCAGCGAGATCGTGGCACATACTGATAACGCTGAACAATCGACTGGCGACAGCCGCCGCAGCAATGAGGCATAGAATGATTATACGAAGAAGGCCGCGAGTGTTTCTGCCGGTGTTCCCTTCCAAAAAGGAATTGAGTCCGGGTTCGGCCATCATGGCCTATGAAGGGAGGTGAGGAAAAGAAGAAAATAACTTGCTCAATGCAAGAAGAAATGAATGGATGACTTACAGACAGTGGCCAGAAGATGAAGAAGATGCGGAAGCTCCGCAAAGGTGGTCTCTTCATGAATTTCTTGGCACGATCGGCTTTCCGCAGTAGTTACTACTAATGAAGTTAGCCTTAGTTACGGTAGGTAGTTACCCGTAACCCGCATGCGGCATGAGCACAGACCATATCTCGAGTCCAAGCATACAAAGTATCACATACCCTTCTTTGTCACCTCATTTCCTCCCTCTTTTATAGTATCATAGTGCCTCTTGTGTGCTCGTTAGAAGTCTCATCGACCAGACAACATGGACCTACCGCCTCTCACTATGGAAGCACTTTCAAAGGTGTTAGCTAAGGCACCCACATCGCAGGAACTCTATGACATACTCTCCCAATATGAAAGCGAAGCTTGTCTTCTGTTTACAGACAAAGAGGTGACTGGTGATCCGGAATCATTAAGCACATTTTATGCGTCCTATTTCATCTCTCTTCTTCTTATTGACCAGATGTCCGTGTCTCCGTGGATAGATCTTACCGTGTAACAGTGAACTAACTGTCCATTTCAGTTTCGAAGCTCGCATGTTGACATCTCGTATGCCGCCGACGATGCGCAAAGATGACCTTGCATTGCAGAACTGTCAGATGCTACTGCGCGCTGTTTGGCAGTACCAGTATCCCGCCGTTTACCGAATTCTTCGAGAGCTACCATGGCCGGATCCATTAAAAGGAGTGGTGCAGAAATACGATGGTGAGCGCACTTGCCCTACGCTCCAGGAAGACCACATTTCATAGACTGATTCCACCTTGCAGCATACTTCGTGGACAAGGCTTTCAAGGACATTAGCCGCGCATACGAAGCCATCCGACCCGAAGTTGCGGCAGAGTATCTCGGGCTAGAGTACGCGACGAAAGGTGCATTGGGGGAAAACACAAAAGAACACATCCCAGCCTTGATAGAGTCACTGACTGAGAGGGGTTGGAATTGGGACCCGGATGGAGGAGTGTTGCGACCTAAGGTCCCACCAAACCAGGAAGAGATTACTCAGCCAACAGCAACTGCGTTGAGCGATCTTTTAAGCTTGACAGACAACCTGAGCTGATGTTGTTGGTAACTTGGTCCTTCGTCGGCCCCAAACCCAAGCGGAAGCGAAGGTGGCCACCAACATAGGGAAAGCCGATCAGTGTCGCCTGTATGTGAAGACAAGTGAAAGTCCGTCTCTTCATATCCACTCTCAGAGGGCAATAATTGCGATAACCTGTGTATTTGTATGTACAAGACAGCAATGAAAATCTATCAGTGGAAAGGTTACCTGTTTCTTTTTTCCCGCTTGCAATGAAAAATACTCGGAATTAAGATCAGACAAAGTTGGTACAAAATCGGCTCATTAGCGCGATGCCTCACTCCTGCGTGAGGGAATGATAACCCCACAATACACCTTCCTATTCCATAATGCCATCATTTGCTAGCTTCTATTTCGCGGTGTCGCCTGCTTTCAACTTCAAGTATGCTTCTAGATCAAACCGGCTGTCCTCTGGATCTGTAATGACTACACGGTACAAATCAGAATGCAGGTCTCACTCCGGATTGACCCTTGACCAAGGGGGGAAACGTACTTCCTGTGCTTCCAGACTTCGTTTCTGGCGGCATAGTCTTCTTCTTCCACTCTGTCTTTGCCTGCTCAATCAGCGACTCTTTGCGTTTATATTCCCGGTCAATTTCCGCATGTTTTGCCTGGGTATTGAGTGATGACTGATGGTACAATCCGTAGATAAGACCAGTGACTAGAGCTGAATAGCGCAGAACCTGCACAGAAAGAGAGCATATATCATATCAGCATGCATATCTCAACATTTGCTGGATGCACTACTATGTAGCATGTTCCTGAAGCCTCACATTGACACTCTGTGAAGAAGCCATTTCTTTCCAAAATCTCGCGGGACGAGGAAGAAGAGTGGGAAAAGCGAGCGAACAATGTCTCTGTTCAAGTAATCCACAGAGACATAAAAGAGAGTCAATGGCTAAGAGACCGGATCTATTCATGGACTTTTGGAGGATTCTTTCTCTCTGCTGAGACTTTCCCGATGCGAGTTTTTCCGGGCCGCCAGGGTCGAGACGCTTATGTCATCCACTCTCCCTTGCGGCTCTCCTTGCCAGTTATTATCAGTTATTATTAAGTAAATAATTGATTGAGCCCAGCATTTATAACTACCTGTTAACCGGACGAGGAAACTTCCCAGAGATGGTTCTGCTTAAACCAAAACTATAGACGCTGTATGCGGCGCTTCTTTATCGAGCACCGCATCTTAATTTGCCGCAATGCCGGCGCGCAAGGATGAAATCCTTATAAAAAGGGCGAGACTCGCAGAGTTGAAGCGGCAGCGCGAGCTCCGGCAGAAGGAGTTCAACCAGAGTCGAGCAAGTATTGGAGATGCCTCAGAGGTAACTCAAGCTTCCATTATACGCTTGTTGAGTTTTTATTCCATTGACACCAAGGAAACAGATCATTTCCCCTATTCCAAGTCGGGCAGACAGCAGAGCCGAGCTCGATAGTCTGATATCCCGTTTGGTAGACAGGCCAGCATCGGTCTCCCATAAAGATGGGGAAGGCCCTTCACGGAGAGGCAGCAGACCGAACTCAGTTCTCAGTGCCAGCCAGCTCAGCGCGGAAAACGAGGCATTCCCTCCTCCATCACGGCCTCTGTCGCAATCCATTTCGACGCAGACAGAACTGACCGGACCTCCCCCACGTTCGTTTCCGGCACCAGCTCCCGAACCGAAGCGAGAAGTTGTAACGTACAGCAAGGCGGTCCAGACGGATGAGTGGGCACCACCTAGCATTGCGCCTGTTGAGGGTACCCTAGAACTGGAGGATGACGAATTTGCGGAGACATCACCCACCACCAGCAAGAGACTCAGCAGGCGGTTGCGCGAACGTGACGAGGAGATCCGTGAAAAGCTCCGTAAGGAGATCGAAGAGGAACTACGAGTGACGCGCCAACTTGGGGAGGATGGGCAAAACCCCCAAGCAACGCACCTACGATATCCCCTTCGTACGCTGACAGATGATGAGCTGAATGCCGTCACATCCTCGGATGATTTCTTGGATTTTGTCGAACGATCAAGCAAAGTCATTGAGAGGGCTTTGGATGAAGAATACGATGTTCTAGCTGATTACGAACTGGGTGGCATTAATGCGGAAGAGGAGGAGGAGGAGGAGTACGGGAAGAAAAGAGGCATCAAGGAGGTCGCCCAATTTTGGGACGAGCGGTGGAGTAAGAAACGCATGATCAGTGACTTGAGCTTCTCTCAAAAGGTGATTGAAGCCGTTTCATATATATGTTTTCCTCCTCCATAGCTAGCCACATCACTAACAGTCCCAAAATTTTGTAGTTCCCCGAGTTAATTTTAGCGGCATATACCAAAAACCCCACAGCACCTCATGAACCTGATGGTTTACTACAAATCTGGAATCAACATCTTCACTCCCGACCGGAATATGTTTTCCATTCAACATCCGACATCCTCACAGCCAAATTTTCGCCTTTCCGCCCGAATCTTATTGTTGGCGGAACATATTCCGGACAGGTATTGCTTTGGGATACGCGATCATCTCGTGCGGGTGGCGGTGCACCCGTCCAGAAAACACCACTCACGGGTGCAGGGCATACCCACCCGGTTTACAGTATTGCAATAATAGGCACACAGAATGCCCACAACATCCTGACTGCATCCACTGATGGCGTGGTCTGTGGTTGGACCGTCGATATGTTATCACAACCACAGGAGTATCTGGAGTTGACCACTCCTCCGCCATCCAAGACCGAAGATCTTGCGCCAACTACCATGTCATTTCCGCCATCGGATCCCACTTTTTTCATTGTAGGCACAGAGGAAGGCGGGATCTATCCCTGCCATAGATATGACCGTGCTGGCGCCAAAGCCGGAACGGATCAACGTCTTGCCTATCGCGGACATGCTGCGCCAGTCATGTCGACAGCTTTCCATCCAGCACGTGGCCCAGTTGATCTTGGTGACTTATTGCTCAGCTCTAGCTTGGACTGGAGTGTTAAACTGTGGCGCATTCGTCCACCCGCGGCGACGGCCACATCTGCTACCACTGTTACGGGGCCACAGGTGGTCACTCCACTTCTCGATATCAACCGAGAAGACGTGGTCTACGATACGCGCTGGTCGCCACATCGACCCGGGGTATTTTCTCTCGTCGATGGTGCTGGGAACATCGAGATCTGGGATCTCTACACAGACACGGAAGTACCGGCAGTCAAAGCGACTCCGTCCAAAGGTCGCGGGGGGGTTCTGACGAAAAGTTTGACCAAAGTTGCATGGGAGGAACGAGAGGGACGGCGAGTGGCTACTGGGGGACTCGATGGCGTTGTCACGGTCTTCGAAGTCGGCAAGGCACTCAGCGGGCCAGGCGAGGAGGTCCCTGCGGAGGAATGGGCGGGCGTTAAACGACTTGTTGGAAAGCTAGAGCAAGCGGACCGGGCGGCATAAATAGTCAACTTGATGGAACTCAGCCGGCTGTAGGCTGTAGTATACTCTATACACATGCCTTACTCACGGTATGATAGCAGATCAGAAGGAGATAATATGTTTGGGTCGGTATATGGCCTCCTTCGCAATTATATTGGCGCTATTTCTTTTTCTTTCTGGGTTTCTCCTTCTCTTTCTTCATGTGGATATACTATTATACCCATATAGCACTGGGGAAAAAAGGGAAAAAAAGTAGGAAGAGAAATGTAACAACATATACATCATTTAAGAGATATCGTGGCCATTATCTAACGCAAGCCAAAGTTTAAACACATTATTACTACTATGCCAGCATCAAATCAACAGTTATTATAGAACAGCATCTGGAGGAAGGTATCATGTCATGATGTGATCACTCACTTAGGTTCATCAATCGTTGTTTCAACTTCCAACAGTGAGGTCGTATTGTACAATACAATTGCAAGCTAAAGCTATGCCGGACATTATTATTATTAGTTCTAGACGC
>NPHW01002967.1:667-33228 GCA_002240705.1 Elaphomyces granulatus
AAGCTGGACGAGGCCGAGAAGATGAATCAGCGGGCACTGCAAGGATACGAGAAGTCATGGGGCCCAGATCACACATCAACTCTGGGCACGGTCAACAACTTGGGCAACCTCTATACAGACCAGGGCAAGCTGGACGCGGCCGAGAAGATGTACCAGCGAGTACTGCAAGGATACGAGAAGGCACTTGGTTTGGAAAGTGTTACAAGACATCTGCTAGCACTTAACGCCATGTGGAACCTAGGCGCCTTTTCGCCGCTCAAGGGCATCTTGCCGAGGCTAAAGAGATGTACTCAAGAGCGCGTACTGGCTTTCAGGCCCTCCAAGGTCCATCTAGCGATTCATGCCAGCAGCTTGATCTCATTATTGCATCTCTAGATCCTACGCAAGGTAAACGAAGAGAGAGATTTCTATCTCCCTTGCTTTCATAGTTTCGGCTAATATATAACAGCAGGTACGCCTGATAACGGAGGCACACGGGCGGGGGTCGATGTGGTTGATATCGCCTTGGATCGTAATGCGACGAAGAAATCTCGATCTGTCGTGGGAAATTTTATACGGAAGCTTTTGCGGTGAATTTTTAGTTGCGGCTGAAAACGGCCTACTTATTAATATGTATCATTATGTATACTCGGTAGTAAGTTACATAGAAGTGGTTTCATGATCATTTATTATAGTTCTAGCCGTATACATTGCTACTATGTCTTTACAAGTAGTGTGAGTCGTGGCTGTGCCCTGCAGTGGGTTCCAAAATGTTTTAATCTGGCCAGAACTCTGAGGAACCACTAATAATTCGATAACCCTTGGGTCATGTCCGCACATAAGATGTTTCTTGATGGGAGGGCTGGAAGCATTCACGACAAACTCCCTCATAGGGTCCACTCATCCCGTTTGTGGTTTATAAACGATCGTAAGCATTGTTCCAACACGCTGCCATTTAAACGTTCGGTCTGACCGTCCGTTTGGAGGTGATAAGAGGTGCTGAGTGAATGTTGAAAACGAGGATGCAAATACTGAACCTCTATCAATTGGTAGAGGACGCCATGAAGCCAAATTATTTCCTTTTATGGCAAGTTCACAAGTCGCTTTGGATTTATTGCTATTCTCAAGGTTGGAGCAACCATATGGTCACTTCTTCTGATAACTCGTGAACTTTGAGAGACTCTACAAATCTAGCAATATTCCTTCACGAAGTTCTCCACCAGAAGTTTCCGTTGAACCAGTTCTTTAGTATTTCATTCTCAAAAATTGCTAGCGAGAGAATCGTCATGAGCTTCCACGAGTATCACATTCCTTAGAGCTTGCCGCTCCGGAATATAACTCTAGCTACAGCTATAAGGCCTCTTAGCGAAGTGCTTAGAGCCACATTCATCATGGAGTCAACCGATGACAACAAAATTGACCCCGGAATGTATCTCAAAGTTGGCGTCAAGATTCGCGAAATCGTTGGAACCTTGCTGTAGACACTAAAAGAAGGGTCACAAGGGGTGCTGCATTTGCTATAGAATTCGATGGGGAACCGGCTGTCGATGAAGCTATGATAGCCAGGCATTCCCAGAGCTCCGATATCCTGAATTCAACCCAAATAAGAGGCTTGAAAAGATGGTTTCCAAAGCACTGGAAAACAATGAGGACTTGGCTGAAGAGGTTGAAGTCATTCGTAAAGAGATACAGGATGAAATGCAGGCACAATAGCAATCACAGGAGGTGAAGGTCGAGGACAAGGTAGTCGGAACTGCAAAAGCGGCTTTTTTATTTTATACATCAAAAGAAGATAGTTCCTTCATTGGTAATAATGACTATTTCTTGTACAAGCCAACCCTCCTTGACTCAGGGACCACAATACACATTTCAATGACCTTTCTCGCTTCCTGGATTTTAGGAAAGCGCCTCGCAATCACACACCGTACGGTGCGGAAATCATTCTGCTCGTTATGGAAATGTTGATGACGTTGATATCGATGGCATTGGAAGAAAAGGGAAAAGGATTTTGCGGTTAAATGACGTTACATACTTTACTGTCCGGATTTTATGACAATCTTGGTGTCTTTTACCAAACTCAAGGAGAGAGGCATCTTGAAGTTGATTCTTCCGGGACACCGATACCTACCGGAACCAACTCTTTAGGGCAAATAACCATTCAGTCATCTGTTCACTTCAAGAGATAGCTAGTCAACAAGTAATTAATTAAGTATAAACTACACCTTGAAGCATTCGCAGTCAACCGCATTCCTCGAAGAATTACCTCTCGGCATCATCCAAGAAAGACCACCTAAGAAGGGTGAGGTGATGGGAGACTCTGGCATCGCCGGCTCGGCCATCCTGAATCCTGTAATAAGCCAAGGATGTCCTCTACATATGTACCCTGTCTGTCTGTTGCTACTATTGTACTGCATCCACTTCTGTTGGCTCGAGGATTAATAATATGGACCAGGAAGCTTCAGTCTGACTCTGATGAGAAGGAGGGTATTTTTTAAGATAACTTGCTAGGATAGGTAATCGGTACGTTCGTTTATAGTCTACTGAGACTCTGTGCAATTAATACACACTCAAAGTACTTAGTAGTCTGGTACATATGTCCCGTCATCATTTTATATTGGGAAGTTATAATTATCATAGATCCGAATTCATTCCGCGGAATTGACCGATCAATGTCGAGAGTCAACATTATTTCCTCTCCAATTGAATTAAAGAAACTCTCCAATGCTCAATTGCCTTATAATTATTCGGTGCATCCATCCTGCATTCTCCTACATATGATATATATCAGAGCCAGTGTGGTCCGTGGAAATATGAACATTGATATTTGTAGTATGTACTAGTTAGTATTCAAAGAAGAATTTTATATATGATATATAATGTTACGGTCTGCCAATTACAATAGCCATGGACGTTTAATATATATATATATATATATATATACTATATATAACGCTGCAGGCGAATGCTTCAAAGAGAGCAGCCAGTGCACCCTGCGCCTGCAATCAATGTGATCTTCCGAAACCGTCGTGATCAGGACTCTGCGCACGCGTCAACTTGCGTCAAGATACTTGGAAATATTGTGCTGGCCGGTGTCATGATGGACCGTATGGTAGTTACCTATCTAGTTATCTCACTGGCATGGTAGTAGGTAATATGTAGTCGTATGCGCCGTCAAGATCCGTAGAATAAACAGGCTGTCATCATCTCTATAAATTTACATCATTATGTACATAGTAGTATGAGTATCAATGCACGAGTTGTCGGACCTGAGACTATATTCTGAACCATGCGAGGAATGCCGGAAATAAAGGATACTATGATAGTAGACAATGGACGTCCACTTGGTCCTTTTTTTTCTATACATAGTAGCTACTATAGAGTATGTCATCGCCATAAATTTCCCCAACTTGCAATTGTATTCCAAGAATACATGATACGTCAGCTTTGTGAAGCGAGGTTCCAAAGGCATTATTGGAAGCATCGAAAGTACATCAACTTGCCTTGAGATGTGTACTAGTAGTAGCCCTAGAGAGATAGAAACGACAATCCGCGTCAAATCGAGGGCTTCAGTATCATTATACTACTACTATAATTTATTAGCAAACTGACTGAGAAAAATATTGTTCTTCATATAAAGAACCGGGCTTGCTACAAGAAATTTGTGAAGGGATAGCAGTTTCTTCTGCTTGCAGCAGTGTGCTCGCTCGGTAGGTTTATTGGGACAAGCAAGGTAAGAAAACCCCAATAGAATTGCAAGAAATGGTAGTGTAATAGTAAGCAGACAGAGGCTTTCTTTGGGTTGAATCATTTCAAATTTAGGAACAATGACAAAGTAGTATGTATATAAATGAGTTCCAACATATATACAAATACAACCCCAACCCGAACCGCCCTAGATAATATGAAATAATGAAATATATCAACACGGAAATTCGTATCATAGATGGCATTTCAGTAACAACCCAAAATTTTTAGGGGAAAAAAAAAAAAAAAAAAAAAACCAGCCACCTGTGAATTTCGGAAGTCAGGAATGCAACAACAATGCGATCTACCTAGATCATATAATATATTCTAGTGTTTATAATAATGGCCGTCCCCATTCAGTTCTCGCACGGCGCCGGCCTCTCGTTTTCAGTTCACAAGTTGGACAGAGTGTCACTGCACAGCGCTTGCAAGCCAGGATAAACGGACCCTTAATCTCGTAAGAGGACTCAGCTTCGTCTGTAGCAGCTTCGCGGAAAGACCCAGTTTCAAAAAGATCCTTCACGCCCAAATAGACGTAGCCATTGGGCCGAGGATTGATCTTCTGCCAGCATCGTGTGCACTCATATTCTACCCATCTATCGACATCCGACTCCTCCAGATAGTCCCAAGAATGAGCGCAAGTAAAAGGGTTGATCATGTAAAAATTCGGTTCATGCCCAAAGAATTCATCAGCCTCATCCCAGCGCCACCCGGCATCCAGGTTCGCAAGGAATTGAGTTTCGGGAGCAGCCTGTGTTCTTTGTACATTCTCTGATTGCTGAGGTTCATCGATGCTTGGTTGTGATTCCACGTTTTCAATTCGGCGCTCCTGATCGGCTGCAGACTCTTGGTTTTGAGCTGCGGACTCTTCGATACCTTCATTGATTTCAATTGCAGGCTCTTGATTCGCACCCGAAAGCCCCTGGATTTCCGCTGCGGGTTCCTGGTTTGCACCGGGGGGCTCCTGGGTTTCCAACGCAGGCTCCCGATTTACAACCACAGGTCCCTCATTTCCGTTCGTAACGGCGTCTTGGTTTCCGACAGCAGGGTCCTGGCTATCGACTGCGAACTCCTGGTTTCCAACCCCAGTGGGCTCCTGGATCTCAACATTACCCTGGGTTTCGGCTTCAGTTTCTAGGTTCTCAAAATATCGATCTGAGGCATCGTTAAGCTCTCTTTCAAAGCGTTCACCATCTTCCTCTCCAGGACATCGCCGCGCGCGACAGACGTCGTAGGGAGCTGTGCAGAACCAACACCACTGGGCACCACAGCGGCACTGTATATGACTGCAGCCGAACATTCTTCGCACAGCAGCACGGCACTTCGGACACCGTTTGATTCCCCAACGCTTGAGGAGATCGGCCAGTTCGGGGTCGAGGTCCGGGACCTCAGAGCATGATGATCCGGGATGAGAGAGTTGTTTGCATGAGCAACAGATATCAATTCCGCATTTTGGACAAGGGATTGAGGGAATAGATTTAAATGTCGGAGACGGACATGAAGAAGGGGGTGTTGGAGGAGAGTTGACGGGTATCATTGTGTGGTTGGAGGATTTTTGTGCTAGAACTGGTCTCGCTCCGACACGTGGATTCGGCTCTTCTGGCACGGGAAACAGACGGTCTGGTATAAATGCTGAGCAGGTGGGAACAGGGCAATAGATACGGCTTGGAGTGCCCCATTCCTCGTACTTTTCCTTAAACACCCGGACGTCTTCAATAGAGAGCACTGTGCTTGCATACGCGATCGGAATTGGTATGCAGCAATTGGGGGGCATATCCGATTCGTTTTTGCAGGCATCCATAAAGAGTTTCCTAATACAATTTTTGCAGCAAGGGCGATGACATCGCCCACACGGTCTCAGTAAAGGGTCCACATCACTATCCGAGATATCCTCAATGCAGAAAAAGCAGCTTATTGACGGTGACGGCGGTGCTGGCGGGCTTCCAACTCCACTTTCAATCGGGGGCTCAATATTCGTCATATTGCCAACTGTATTTCCTGTCCCGGCAGGAGGGGATTCAATAACCTCTAACTCTGGTGACACATCAATTACGGGTATTTGTAGGACGGAAGAAGACTGAGGTGCGGAGGAGGCGTTATCACTATTATTGTTTCTGGAATGCGGATCCGTGAGTCTCTGCTCTGCTTCTCGTTTGTTTCCTGTCGTGGTCGATTCAGAAACAGAAGAGGGCAAATCAGCCTGATTCCGCTTTGCCGCCGGGAAAGGATGTAACACACGATGTCGTAATGCACGAGGCTGGGCTGTTATTTTCTGAGAAACAGTTGCCGGGCCGTCATCAACAGGTTGGGAGCTAGAACAGCCCATTGCAAATGATTATGGCTTTTCAACAGTGGCCTTGCGGGGGCAGTTGTAATAGCAGCAAACACATTGACCATGGGTAATTGACAGACGATCATCAATAATCATCACTTGTAAAAGGTGGAGGCTCGATGTGAATGACAAGAGGTGAATCCAACTTACGAAGTCAACACTATATATGGGGCAACAAACATAGTGGCCCGTTAACTAGCGTTAGCGTTATTTTCTGATTGGCTTCTTCTCCGCTCAAATCAGGCATCGATAATCAGCTTGATCATGATCAGTGAGTCAACATCAACAAGAAATAAAGCTCTAAAGCCTAGTTGATCGCAATCGCCAATCGAAAGAGAAGGATTTGCGTATATGGTGATAATGGTGCCATTTTATGGTGGATCTTCCCAATGTTGAGTCATAAAACAAGCCAGCTTTTCGGCTTATCAAACGGCCTCCAAAGTCTCTATTATGGATGACCCTAATAGGGCCCCTATTAGATGTGGAGGTGGCCATTTTACACCGCTGCTGCCTGCACTCTTGCTGAGCCACAAAAGCTCAGCTGCATACTATAATAAATAATAAGCACTCACCAATTGAGCAACTTATTACTGGCCTCTCTGAGTCGTTATCATCAGTTTGATTGATGCATGTCATATGCTGCTTATGGTGAAAGCTCAAGACTTGTATGATGTGGTCTTATTCTGTCATTATCAACTATATTCTAGTGTTCACACTATTGCTTTCGTCGGCTATGGCGTCAATATATTAAAAAGATTCCTTTGTCCCCACTTTGACTCTATCTTTTCCTCACTGGTACACTTCTTGATATGTGTCCCTTTATTAACTTGAGAAAACACTGGCATGCTATATATATAGCTATAGAACAGGAAGAGCACCAACTTTCTTTTTATGATCAAATAATAGTACTATTTATTCGATAATACGGATACCCTTCAACGCATAATCGCTCAATGCGAGACCCACCCTCGATTTTGAGAATGTCTAAAAAATGAAGAAGCCCCTCTCTCGGTTGGAGTCAGTTCCCTTCGGGAAAATGACTGAATGCACAACATGTGCCCTCTTTAGGTGGATCATTAGTAGATGATAAAGACAAATTCGAGACCCTTATCATGGCAACGGAAGAGATGCGGATAGTGGCGCAGATTCTACTACCCTCGAATTATTACTAGAAAGATTGGCAGAAAGGTGCGTTAGAACCATGATATCGTGATTGTGACAGATTATCGCACGCCAAAACAAAACGACTTCGCTGAGTCGCGCATTTAGAGTTACTTTTACTTGATAGAATTGGGTCAGAGTTCATTACGTGGTTTGTTGGAAATATAACAGTGATGATGACCCTTCTACCTAGATATATATCCCCGTGAGTCCTGGTCTGTAAGAAGAACAGGAAAACTGAAAGTGTAATACAAAATACGTCTTTGGGAATATAATCTTAATCCGTGTCTGTATCCAAGCTAGCTTATCCCTTCTATAGTAAATGGTTCCTGACGTATCGAGGTTGAGAAGAAAGACTGGACAGTCTTTAGACTTGGAGAGCGAGAAAAACAATTGCTTGTGCTCACAGTGCTCCGGCTTCCTTCAACAACGCCGGGAGCTCTGCCCTGCGCGCTTGCAAGTCCGAGTTGCCGCCGATATGTTTGTGATTGATGAAGATACTAGGCACAGTGTGCTGGTTGGTTAACTCAGCAAGAGCCTCTTGGATTGCCGCGCCATCCTCTAAGTCGGATTCACACATAAGTATTAGTACATGCTGGTACGGTAAATGGTGGAACTGTCATCAACCCACCAACTCGATCCAGCTCTATAGCGAAGTATGAAGCACCCATCCTGTCTAGCAATGCCTTGCTGGCGTTGCAATATGAACAATATGATTTGGAGAATATGACTAACATAAACAAGCCGTTAGAGTTGACAGATGGACGAGTAAACCAGAAGACCTGTCATGGATATATCTCACCAACGCCATTATCATTGATAATATTCTGCGCCTTGGTGTTTGCGGCAGCCATCATGACGGGGGATGGCGTGGCGGCAAAAGAGCCGAAGAACCGGGCGAATAGTGACGAAATGGTGGGCAACAAGATATGTTACGTGGATAGAGTGATTTTGTTTCCTCCTTCCCCTGCAATAATATAGACCGACAATGAGCTTTATTAGAATGCGGAAAAATGGCAGGAGGGAATAGACGCCTTTTTCTTGCCTCAGGTGCTCAGGCCTTCTTCGGCGGCACTTTCAAGTTTCCGCGCACATGACTCACCTTAGCCCAGATCCCCATGCCTTAGGTATATTAGGTACCTCGCCATAACACGAGTTACGAGTTGCCTCAGCTAGCTCAGGCCGCCTTGGGGAGTACGCTATGCCTCTTCGGACGAAGAGGTTGCGCAGAGAAGCTGAGTAATCACCCGCCCGCCAATCACGCCCGCCCGCAACGCCTGAGAATCTGAGGTAAGTCACGAGTCGCCGCCAATCTGATTACTAAACCATCGCTCTAGCCGTGGTGATTTATCTCAGTGCTCAGACCATAGATTCGTTAGGGGGTGGCAGAAATAAATTTCTGCCGCCGCTAGTCCTAATCGGAAGCGTACGAACTACGAATCTATGCCTAAAAAGGCTGAGTAATCCGAACTCCGAACAGCAGGCGGTGTGGGCCCGCCCGCACCGCCTTTTTGGGGGGAACGGGGTCAAGCTAAAGCGTTGTGGCATTGTAGACAACATCCTATCACCACTGCACCGAAAACTGGTCCCGGACGCTGGTTCTGCAGCTGAGCATTCATATACTCTTGTTACAGTAGCTGGGCTGTTGCTCGAGCCCAAGTTCTCTGTCTTTCTGACCATCTTGGAGCCTTGTACTCCAAAACAAATGGGTATAGAACACTCTGTACTGTGTAAGTATTCTCATGGAACATGCATTGCCCTCATAGCAAATATTAATATATTATTATCGGATTAACAGGATTCATCTTTTCTCCCTTTGTTTTTATTTCATGCCTTTCCTTTTCTTCGTGTACGCAGTTTTACTTTGCCTGTGAAGAAAGTGAAACATTAGAATGGTCATTCTATGCTAGAAGTGATACACATATATATAAAAGGAAAGAGATCATGTAAATGACCAGAAGAAACGATTCGAAAACTCTAGAAAAGGGGAAAAGGGAATGGGGAAATTCTAAAACAATCTAAAAAGAATTCCATCAGAAATCATAAAGCCCCTGAATGGCCCCTGAACGCCTCTCAGGCTCTCACGAAATGATAACACAAGCGCCCTCCCTATTATATATAAAAAAGGATTCCGTAAGATCAACCGTACCATAACAATGAACTTGAATCATCTTGAAGGATGGCCAATTGACATATATTTGTTTAGCCAAAGGAAGCTTTTCGTTGTCTGTTTTTTTACATTCCGCGATTGAATTCGACCTTCCCATTCTGGCCGCCCCTGCCCCAGAATTCTTCCTCCAGGTTGCTGGCGCTGATTGCCTGGCGCTGCGGAAAAGCTCCAAGGGCTAAGGGTAGCGCAAATATGGACGTGGTGAGAATCAGAGTAAGATTCATTGGGAGAATTAATCGGGGTCGAGACTTGAGCCACTCCGTCTTCTCTAACCGAACGAGGATGAGCGGGGGGATGACCATGATTGGTGTGGCATTCAACACACGGCTGATGGCAGTCTCGCCTACCGCAATGGTTGCTGCTTTCTTGCTTTTACCCAAGCTCGGTATGGGTTCGCCCGTCTCTTCGCGCTTCTTCTTCTCTTCCTCGGAGAGGCAAGGATAGACATCGATGCCTCGTCGCATCTCTTCGCCACGCATCAGCAGCACATTGAGAGCGGTAGCGCTTGAGACCGCAGCGAAGGGTACTAAGCGGCCAAGGATTAATCTCGTATTGGGCGATACATTCTTAAGCCTCGGGACAATCGCGTTGAGGCCAAGCGCTACTGAGCACGATGCAGTTACAGCCATGAGGTAGGACTTCGCCAACATGGACGTGGTCAGTGGGGTAGACTTGTTAGCATTGGAACTATTGATGGCAACATTAAGGGACTGGTTTGCAATTTGCCAAAGAAGTGTGCCTGTAGTCTTCTACAAGTCAGATCCTTCCTATCCCACAAAAGAGATTGTCATCCCGTCACACCTTAAGTCCAGGAGTAAGCATACCGGCCGTTACGACCAAATTTGAAAGGACAAAGCAGGACATCCGAAACGGGAGAAAAACCGGCTCACCCGTGTCTACACAGAAAGGTCAATTGTGTGATTCCTGATGGTGAAATGGGGAAAGGTAGAGCAGAAACCTATGCACACCAGGATGTAATGTAGAGTCCACCACTTTTTTCGCGTACCACAGCTCTGGATTCATTTCCTTTATCTGGCCCTGCTTGTAGGCGGATACCAGGCGCTTCGCATTTTCTAGGCTAGCCGATGAGATGAACAGCGTTCTGTTCGAGAACAAAAATTAGGAAATGGCTCATCAAGATGGGCAGGTCCACTAGAGCCAATGCATCCCCTTTCGGGACAAATTTCGAATTAAAAAGAGAATTTGAGAAGTACTAAATATCCCCAAAACAGAAGGGACGGGAGGTAGATTCCAATTTCTTTTCTCGCTTTATCCAACGAATTGTATATATAATTTTCTTACCTCGGGTCCGATATGCCAGCAGCCTCCCTCACACGACCCCAGTACGTATTCAGGTCATACTGCGAGCGAGGGAGGTCTCGGCCCCCAGGTAGCGAGGCAGACATGCTTAAGTCAATCTAGGGGAACCGATCGAGGAAATCTAGCAAAGATAACTATATCCTAGGAGTAATGAATAAGGAAGTCTCTTTAAAGAAAGAAATGAGGGAAAATGATTGCTTTTTGAAAGTCGAGTTGGACTTCTTTACACCGATAAGTCTACACCGAGAAGCTTTATCGGTTGAACGAATCATTAGCCGCGGATTAGTCGGCCCTTAGTTATCTAATTTAGCGTGCCAAGCGGCCCCAAGCGAACCAATCAGCCCTATGGGATGCCGCGCCACAGTGGAAATCGATCACTGGTGGCGTTCTTGGCAGTGCGAGATATAAAAGTACAACTTAACTATGGGCCTTTGGAAAGATCTAATATGAGCTTCCGGCAGCATTCTATAACATTCTGAGGAGACGTAATCATTTACTAATGGACAAAAAATCATATGGATTCAGTCCAGGATATATGCTCATCTCTTTGTGTATCCAACCGATCTCAAGCACTTCATTTAGTTCGAGTGTGACAATTGTGAACGACGAGTTTGTGAACAAGCAGCAGGCCAGACCTCAAGAAGGAATATCCCCAATGCAGAAACAAGTCTCAGGTAGCAGCTTGTCCGTATAGACTCTATTGGTGGGCCATATTCTTTAACAATTCTCACTTACGAAACTTCCCTAAGTAAAAAACCTTTACTGATGAGTATATAGTGTTCAATGAAGAGACTTTCTAATGTTTGCGGTTACTCTATGATGGCCTTTATTTCCGGTTCCCTGAAGATTATGATATAGCTGGTATTATTCTACCGCTGTGTATCTCATGCAGAATGCGCTTGTCGAACCAGGACCTAAGATCCAGGATGCATATAGGGGAACACATCGCGAAGGCCAAAATTTAAGTAGCTACCAATCTTCTTTTTTTGGGGTCTTCCCTGCTTGCTCATCATCACACTTGAACTGAATGAAGTACTTCATGGTCGAAATTCGCATGGCACGAACCACAAAGGGCTATAGCATTGTGCGGACTAGTTTAAATTAGCAGACAAAGGTATTGCCCATGATATCTAAAAAGCTTGTGGCTTTTATTTCAGCCGGAATCCTCGCATTCTTGCTGAGTATGTTGAGAACGGCAATAATACTGGCAGACTTAAGGATATATCCGGAGCTACCGAGAAAGCTACTACAGTATATCTCTATAACTAGGATCGAGCTAGGTGTGAGAAATCTCTTGAGATACTGGGCATATGAATCTGGCATTAGCCGATCCTCAGTTAGGGACTCCGTCGGATAAATTAAAGCCATGTTGATCGGATCAAGAGCAATCTTAGTAGGTCGATATTGGGGACCATCGTGGCACGGTGGCCATGGCTTATTATTTGAAGATACATATCTCATATACAGAGAGTGATACACGTATACTTACTGTGATATGTAGCAGGTGTAAATAAGTACGTATGATAGGTTCAAAAAATATCCTATCATAATTAGGTAGTCAGGATAGGAGAGACCAGGTAGTATGCAACTTCGTACATATTGGGTTATAATAATTCCGAACATCCTTACTACATATCATGGTTATATGTCTTATTAGGCACCTAGCCAAGTTCGGTTGTGCAGTGACCCTAGTGGGCGTCAATGGGAGTTTTTAGGGCTGCATCAAGCCGCCCTGCCGGACCTTAGGATAGTTATTATCATACATATCCATACCTTTAGGTATGATAGGAGCTTGTTGGAGGCTTTGAAGTTTGAGCAATGGAAATTGCAGGGTTCGTGCTCCCCATGTGGAACTATCGATGGAAGGCTGCATCCGAAGTTTGGTAATGGTAATGTTGTTGATGATCCGATATTGTAGACATGGTTCTAGTGACTAAGGAGCGGGGAGAACAAAGTAACTATAAGTATTTAAAGTATGATACATATTCTATATCATATTCTATAGTCTTTTAAAGTCACGCAGATGTCTTATTTTTATTATACTTCTCATACAACTGCGATAAATAGGGGATGGCATCATGGATCATTCCTATCATAACACTTTGTCAGCTAGCTCCTAATAGATTCAGGCTTCATGAAACATGTATGTAGACTGTAGAAAGTCCTCTAGACCGTCATCCAACACGATGATTGGCGGGAAACCGCCGTACGGCAGGATTATTACTGTTGGGGCAACCTCGAGTCGAGGACAGCCATCTTTTCACTCCAAGTAGAGAGAATGGCCAGTATCATTGGACGGTGATGGTGCTCTCTGCGCGGGAACAACCACTACAACTACTACTGCCAATTGTAGAGCAGAAGTTGCAAGCGGCGTCGGGTAGCGGTTAGCGGCTGTTTGAGTGGAGGGAAGAAGTGGGGAGTTGGACGACTTGACTTTTGGGTGGCTTTTCGATCTGACCTGAAAAGGCTGATGAGGAAGATCCCATTTAGTTATCATTCACCGTTCTGAAGTACCCATATAGAATACTTTGTTAAGTTTTATAATTTATAGTGTAGAACATAGGGTTCTGTGCAGAGCAAAGGAGAAAAAGAAAAGAAGAAATCGAACTAAATAAAAAGAAGAGAGTAATAATAAAAAAGAATGAATGAAAGAAAAAAGAACAAATTCCACGACCTATAAAACTACATATGTACTACTATATCATCTAGATCCTCCTGAAAGCACAGCAGCTAACTATAAGTACCATGCCCAGTTACTTTACTTGTCATGGTACATAATATGATACACTCATATGATATAGTGGATTTCTTCCATCCCAATCATCAAAAAACATCCCACCCTTTCTTTCTTCCACTACACAACTCCTTCAACCCTATCCCCAACTGCTTTTCTCCCTTTTTCTACCCCTTCACTTCATCCTCTCCCAGTTGGGCTATCTGTGAATACTAACAATGTACTAATTATACTAGTAACCACCCATCCAGACAGTTTATAGTTGTCCATTGTCTTCCTCCGTCTTTATCAGGCTCTGCTGCCTGTTTTGCTTCGATCCATGTCGGTGCCAGGTTGCAGGCACATTTCTGACCCTCTTGTGAAGCATCCCCTCGACGCCAATCTGCCTAGCTGTTTGGCAGTTTAACTTTCATGGTAGCGTGGAGAGCTTCTGTGCGGTCATGAATTGGGATCATCCCGTCCATAGGTATGTTTTACTTCCACCAAACGACCAGATGTCCGAAAAGCTCCCAGTCTACACACCCCGTCATCGTTGTGGTGATGCATGTCGAGGCTCTCGGTGAACAGAAGTTCTCCCACTTGTCCCTTTATGTTACCAGCGTCAATGGGAGAAACGAAGAGGATACTAATTGACCGTCTCGATGACCAGCTTCAACTATCCCAATGGCGAACCCCAAACTCCGACGAGAACCCCGACCTCCACAGCCTTTGGGGAATCTGCCTTCCAGACCCCAAAGATCGAGTCCAGCTTTTATGATCCTCGGGTGACATGGGACACCGCCGATCCCTATGCGTCGAGCCCAGAATTCCTCAAGACGCCGCAAAGATTTGCGTTCAGTACTCCTTCCAACTCCTTACACCGCCAGAGTTCTCATCTAGAGCAAGCTACAGCAGAGGAGCTCTACGGCCAGCACGTACCCGGGGTCGATGTGGCAAGGATCACCGAAGGGACAGACACCGCAAAGACGCTCGCATCTGGTCAAAATTTATGTCCGGGAGAAGAAGCGCCAGCAACCGTGAATTCCGCAACATGTTCGGCTGCCTTGATGCAGACCCCCCCACCTACGAGCACGTCAAGGAGGAAAGTGGCGGAATATGAGAATAATGGTAGTATCCAGCACTTCACCGAGAGCTCCAGAAGATCGTCTGTGCCTGGCATAAGCACCGCTCATCTGCAGACCCCGACTCGCCTGGTGGGAGCGTCACCGCACCTGTTCACCAATCTCCAAAACTCGCCAAATCTATTTCAGCTATCTGCCGTGAATCCATCCTCTTCGCCCTTCTTTCCTCAACACAAATTATTTCAAGAGCTGGATCCGGGGCAGCATGTGGCCGTGGTGGACGGCTTGGTCGACATGTATTCGGATCCGTTTGCTGCAGAGACGAATGGGACGATATTCAATCCTCTGTCCGACACTGGTCCAAGCCTTTCAGTCCCCTCACTACCTATCATCCATGGCTCGATGGATTTGCCGGACTTTAGCGGTGGCAATAAGTTTAACATTGGCTTAGCCACCCCTGCTGCTCCTGCATTATTTCCTGCTCCATTCTCAACTTCCCCTCGTGTTCCGGCACCAAAAGCAGACGATCCTACGCTATTCTTGAGCTCTCCAGCTCGACGATTCGGGGCTCCTCAGCCAAGATTGGAACCGAAACCCGCAGTGCAGGAAACACGGCAGCCCTATCATCACCAGACTGAAGAGTCAAAACGAGAGAAGCTCCGGCGTGCTAGCAACCGCCTATCCAAGCCCCTCTCCTTTGACGAGGACGATGATGACGAGGATTTTGCTCCTGCTGCTCGCGGCGTCCAGCCAGGCCTGGGAAGAAGCTTATCCCATACCACAGCAACAGCACTGCCATCCGGTCGCCAACAAAGCCAGCAAGCCACTTTAGGAACAGTCACGAAGACCGGTGGAATCAAGAAACCATCATCAAGAGGCCGTTCATCACCAATCAAGCCCCAACGCCACCTCCATCCCTGCCCGAATTCCCTTGGTTTCCCGAATCGTTCTCAGTCTCTGGTTTTGAAAATCGATAAAGATGGCAGGGCAAAACTTATGCCCGAGTCATCCACAGGCCTAACAGGTCCAGTGTCCGAGATGGACCTAGATGGCTCTGCCACGGAAAATGATAGTGACCCCGCGGACTACTCTGAGCATCCAACTGCTCATAGCCAAAACACATCTTCTACACCTCCTGGACCGACTCTCAGCAAACCCCGGGTGGCACGCACCGGCTCGGTTTCTAGACCGCATTCGAAAAGCTCTTCACATTCGTCTACTGTTACGTCTTCAACCTCCGGCCGACGTTCACCGTGGGCAGCAGATCCTTCCCGAGGAGGAAGCAGTCGCTCCCAAGCGAAGGCTCCGTCACTGGACTTCGTTAACACTCCACGGAGATTCTCTATTCCACCGAACCCCGAGTTTACTCATGGAACCTCCAGTTCGGCGGGTGATCCCCCTCCAGGTCAGGATGAAGATTCGGGCGATGCTCAGCATGCTTTACGCAAGGTCTTGAAGGGAAGAAAACGGAATTCAAAGCAGCCACAGGGATCCACGTACGGCCCTGCACAGGCATCAACCTTTCAGCCGCCCGCGCACTTACCTTCCTCCCCCCCATCCTATGGAAACAGATTCGACATTAGTTCAGGAGATTCGACGACATCTCCAACAACGAATACCGACATTGAAATTTCCACTCCAAGCACCGATCGGCATAGCAATCCGAGCAACGGTACACGGTGCGTCTGCAAGTCGATGGATAATGGTGGCCATTTGATGATTCAATGGTTTGTATCTTGCGCCATTCATGTCCAACCGAACGTAGATGCTAACTCCATTCAGTGAATCCTGCAACCATTGGCTACACACCAAATGCGTCGGACTTGAACGAGCAAATTTGCCGCCTGTGTATATTTGTGTGTATTGTGCTCAAACTCCTATGAGAGGGGGTCGAATCAGGGATCCATTAGCAGGAGCAGGTCATGCACCTTCATCACCGCTGGCACGGAAATCATTTCGCTACAGATAATAATAAACTGTATACAAGGTCTTGCTTCCCTTCTTCCCTCCCAGCCGAGTTTCACTACGGCTCATCAAACACCAGCTCGTACGGCCCAGACTCAAATCCTCGACTGAAATCACGTCATTATCCATTGGCTACTTGATGCATTTTCAGCACCGTGCTTTTCATTTTCTGGCGGCCTATGGGGATGGTATGAAGCATGCTTTTTTTTCTGTTGTTAAACTATTGCGATGCAGGATACCCAAGAACCTGTCATGCCTTTTCATTCAGCGATGGATTGTGGCCAAGTGGTTAGAATAAGCACTACGGCCTCGATTTCTTTTCTTTTGCATAATAGTCTTCACTACCCAAAGCAATGGCCTCACGCTGAATAGCAGTTGTTTACGGAGTACTCTTTTTCTACTCTTCTTCTACATATCCCCTTTCTTTCTCGTTTACTCTTTTCCCTTTTCCCTTTTCCCTTTTCTTTTCCCTTCCCTCGTCCCCCTCCCCATTTTCCCCACGTCGAGAGAGTGTTGAAGACCTGGATAACAAGTCCACAAGCAGCATTACTCGCCTTTCTTTTCTCCTCTGTGGTTTAACACATGTAAATCAACAGGCGGATAAATGGAAACCGGGAAAGGTACGATACCGATGGTATGTGTGTGTGTATGTACATGAGAATAACTGCATGCCTACGATAGTCTTAATTTTAAGATTGCAGTGCAATCTTGTCTATGAGCAAGACACTCTTGTCCTAAGTGCGCTACCTTCGTAAGACAGAATACTCTAGTAGCCTTAACTACATGTACTCCCGCAAAGTGGTCATAAACTGTGCAGACTGTCATTATTATATGTGTAAAGAGATATAAATTGACTTTGACTTGGCCCCATAGGTATCCTCATAATGCCCTGAAACGAAGAATGAAGTGAAATGAAAGAAAGGATGTTGCACCAACAACTTATTATTGGTTATAATTATGTATGTGTAACCTAAACCAAAAGAGTGTGTGTTGGTCTTTGTTAAAGAGAACTCTCTTTTGGGGGATCCTGTTCATTCTTTGTTTTCAAAGTTTTCGGGGTAGTTAAATAGTCGCAGACGGAACGGAGAGACAAGGAGGTTACCTACATATGGGCAAGATAACGCTGAAACCACACAAATCCAAATCATGCCGACAACTGTTCCTGCAGCTTCTAATGCGGCAGAAAACTTTACATCACGCGAACCTAGCAGACATACGAAACTAGGAATACACAACATAGATCTATTTGAAAGGGTGGGTTAATTCATGATACTAGTATCATAGCTACTTCATTTAGCTATCACATGTATCTTTTCTGATTATTATTCCTTCATTGATCATCTAGGCGATGGGCGAGATCTGAGCTAATTCGATTGAATGAATACTACTACTGTAGACATGTGTTGAGGGAGATCCTATGCCAACGGACTATGTCTTCGTTCCAAAGGGAGACGTATACATTACCAGACACTGCAAAAGCCAAACAAAGAACTCCAAGCGCAACCTGTACATTGTATATGTCAGTTGATCCCCTTGCTATATAAGTACGAGTGGTAACATATCTCCAGGACAACCGCGGCAAGCGCTCGCTAGGCATCAGGGTTCCTGCAGACACCTACTTAAATGTAGTCGAACAAGCGGCAGAGACAGCCGACTCGCGGGCCACGGCCGTCAAGCATCGAGACGAAAAGTATCTCTCTCAAGCGCGAAGTCTTCTACGGGCCCAGTTCCCGGACATGCCGGCCTCAGTGACCGAGAAAGTGTTGCAGCACGCATACATGAAAGGATCCGGAAGGGTCGGCCGTAAAAGGACGGTAAAAGATGAGCGAAAAATCAGGCTGGCCGTGGAGGCGCACATCCGACACGCGCACACAGAATACAAAGACATGCTCGAGGCAGGAGTGGATCGACAAACGGCCAGAGACCGCGTTTGGGACTCCGTCCAAGATCTCAGAGATAAATGGGGTAAAAAAAAAACCCCCCCCACTTTTCCCTTAATGCTTCTCCTATAGTCAATTGACATGCTAACGAATTTCTTTCAGGTGGAAGTGACAACAAGCTTAAGGCCAGGTCTACAGAACGTGGTGTGAAGAAAGCTCGGGCTACTGGACTGAAATCGGCCGCGGCTACAAGATCCAGACGTGAGGTCCTGGTCAACCTTAGGCGTCGAACATAATTTTGCAAAGGGAATCCTCATTCATGAAGTTATCAGTGCAGAGTCAGGGATAAATATGTAACACATTCAACCCAATCGGTTCTTTCCAGCGAATTATCAGCATATCATAGTATCATACTAAGTAAATATTTCCTTCAAGTTGAGTTGAGCATGGAAATCCTGCTGCGATTCTTTCACGATTTTTCCGAATGAGGTTCACATACAAAAAAAAAAAAAAAAAAAAAAAAAAAGGCTCAAGAAACCAACCCCAGCAGTCAAACTATCTAATCGGGATGGAAGAGCTCAACTCAATAACTATTAACAGCTTCGCACTACAAATGACATGACATCGCAGCTGGTCCGCGTTAATGAAAGTTCAAAGCCATTGGAAATCGATTTAGTTAGCTCGCTCGTCTCGATAGTCGATACCTAGACAATGGACGCCTGTTGGATACATATACGTAGAAGTATGATAGTATATCGCTTGCCCCACCTATCGCAACATTTATTTCCATTGGAGACCCGAAGGTTAACTAGTTAACGATGTGTCGACGAATCGAATTTCGCAGTATGCATGGGATCTCATGGGCCCAGGCCCAGGGTTCCTCCAACGAGAGATGCGATATGTACAAGGTCGATTTCGATTGATATTATTCTGTGGCCGAGGCTGATCTGATACATACCGTCACGATGGCGCCGGCGGTCTCTACCTATCAATTCATCTTCCCTATGTAGTTCTATGTAGGTATGTACCATCTCGATCAGTGATTGCGACACCTTGGAAGTTGGGGGAGGTTATCTAGGCTTCGGCATATTGACGCAATTGAAGAGATCGAATTGTACACACACACACACACACACACACACGCTTATATATCGGGTAGTTATTCAGATACGCAAATTGATATAAATTTCCTGATTATGTCGACGAAATACGTGTACATGCATACATACATGTACTTTGAAAAAATAAATAAATAGACGGATGGGATAGGCAGATAGAAGTACGATATCCCGCAGTCCCTTGCCCAACATTGATGATAATAAAAATTCCAAAGGATGAGGTCGTTAGACAATTTGGCATTTCTCCAAACAAAGTGTGCTCGTAGACAACATTTCAACTAAAAATCCAACCCCCGTCCCTTGGCACCGCCAATGCCCT
Source organism: Elaphomyces granulatus (assembly GCA_002240705.1). Taxonomy (NCBI): domain Eukaryota; kingdom Fungi; phylum Ascomycota; class Eurotiomycetes; order Eurotiales; family Elaphomycetaceae; genus Elaphomyces; species Elaphomyces granulatus. The sequence continues at coordinate 20,451 of NPHW01002967.1, forward strand.
GGCTTCCTAGGGCAGATACATGTGTTCCATGAAAGCCAAAGCCTACAGGCCCGTCGACCTCGGCGCGTCCTGTTTCCTTCATAGTCTTTGGGTCGAGCGCGAGGAGGTACGACCGGCCCGCGGGTCCGTCCAGGACGACGGAGAGCAAAATGCCATCATCTTCGTCGTCGTCATCGTTGCCATCCGTGGCGTCTGTGTTATTATCGCCGGGGCGCCGTCGCGGAATGAAGATGGCTTCGCCGGCCGTTTGGCCGTGGGAGCTCCATGTTTGCACGGTGTCGGTCTTCAGATCGTATTTAGCCAGACTATCGTAAAACGTCGACTTCCCTGTATCGAGAACTCCGTAGACGTAGCGATGTTTGCGGACGACGTAACTGGGATTGATGGTCGGGAGCTCCGGGCATTGAAACGGCTTGGAGGTGAACTCCAAGATGGCTTTCTTGCGGCGTTTGTCCGGTGACGGCGATGGCGGGATTGACGGGAGACGGAACCGTTTCAAAGTGGGACGTGTAGACAAGTTCGAACGGTCCGCATACGTTGTGGCTGCAGTGGATGTTGAAACTAGATTAGGAAGGTAGAAGCGCTTAAGCAAGTCCAGACTAGGGTATGTAATCAGATCTGCGATGATGTCGGTGCCTTTCCCGTCTGCCGAAGCCTCTTCAAACGCATTGATGGTATGGAAGCAGTAGAACGGTTCCGATTCATAAGTTTCAATCAAACCTTGCCCTCCTTCTGCAGCTGGTCGTCGGTCCACAACGTACCATCTCGCTGGTCGAGAGGGATCATAGTCTGCCAGGGAATCGACGATGTTTCGGTTCCACAGTATGCTGGAGCCTCCGGCCGTGAAAAACGAATTCCAGATGCAGAGTATGACATAGTTCTTAGAGAGGAAAAAGGAATGGAGATACGCAGCATTTGCGCGAATTCTGGCGAGAATAGATGTCTCGCCCGTTGATGCGGAGACTCGGAAGATACGGTATGTCGACGTCCGCCCAAGCGTTAGGTTGAAGTTGAAGACATCGCCAGTGACCGGGTCCGACTTTGCATGTGCAGAGGAGAGCGGTCCCTTGAGGTCTGGATGGAGGATGGCTTGCTGGACTATACCGATCGGCTCGAGCGTGTCTGGATCTAGCATCTGAAAGCCATTGCTATCGGTCTTGTTGCACAGCGTCTGGATCCCAGACGCATGTCCATGAGGCTGCTTGCGCCCCGTTGCAGACACGCCTGGGAAGTTGACCGACAGGGTCACACTCATGGGGCGATCGTCCGGCCTTGGCACAGTGCGGTCAGGACGGAAAATGGACATAACCTTCTTGAAATAGGACATGCACGGATCATATTTTCTGCCAAAGGACATCATTTCCCTCTTGCCGGTCTTGCGGATCTGTTCGATCAGGCCGTCACAGGTGCTACGAGAATTATATAGGACTCTCACCGACCCATTTTCGCTATCGGGCGCCAGGATCTGAAAACGGTGAACGATCGAATGACCGTCAAACCAGTGGTTGACCTTGAAGATTTTGCCAGAGTCCGTCTCTATTTCGCTTGCGCCGCTCCCGGTACGGTACAGAACCCCAGCAGCCCAAGCTGGGATATTTCCCTTGACTTTAAGCTCTATGGGAGAGGCCTCACAATACGCGGAATTAAACTAGGCTGGTCAATAACGTAGATAACATCTTCGCAGGCAACACACATCACTTACGCCCTGGGAATTCGGCCAGTCCTGGAAGGGCTTTGGCTCTTGGGAGGAAGACGATTCCGTAGAGGACACCATGGTCATTGTGTGTCTTGCCCAGATCCGAAGAAGGGAAAACGTTAGGCCAGGTTTTGCTGTACTTAGAATTAGTATGAAACAAAAAGAAAAGGAGAAAGATGGGGGAACTAACTAAAGAGGCTGATGTTTATGAATGTTTGAATATTACTTGTCGATCAACTTGCCAAAGAGTTCGAGGAATTTCTGGGCGAATCATTGACTTGATCGGATGGTTGATGAGCAGTGGGTTTTAGGATTCGAGTCAATCGAAAGGCAATCAGTAGGTTTTCCATCTAGCTCTCTACGGGACCTATATATGCCCGTAAACAACGACCGTACGCGGTTGACGGCCATGACCATTGACCAGACGCCATCTTCTTTGGCCAATTTGCCGGAGTACCCCGTACGCTCAAGCAGCAATTAATGGCGGGAACCTCCTCGAGTCAATTGATGACGTGACTGGCCTAGAGAAAAGATGACAAGAAACAACAGATGAAAGAAAAGATGATGCACGCCAAAGATGGCGCGCACCTCTCACGCTGCGAGTTAAACGAGATGCCACAGGATTGCTCCGTAATAAGCGAAATGTTCTGTCGAGCCAGTGAGAGCGCGTTGTTACGAGAATAGTTCGGTCCACTATTTTAGTCTAGCCGGGGCCCGACCCTCCCAAACCTCTGGGATAACTTAGAAATCGCGCCTTGGCTAGACTAATAACTACCTATGATAGGTAGCTCTTATCTCGTGGGTCTTTCATAATTTTATGGACTCTACCAGCTCAAAGGCATAAATATTCTTCATCGGAAGTTAGTTCATCCTAGCCTACGGATTTACAGCTGCAGGCAGGAACCTATATGTACCTAATGTAACATCAATCAAATTGACAACACTGTCAGCCTTCTTCTGTAACATTTCAAACCATGTAAATTCAAAGCCTTCCTTCCAATTGAGTCTGATGGGTTTCTCAAGTTTTCAACGCTGATCTTGGTAAGCAAGCACTACGGCCGGAGCACCACCGGACCAACGGACGGACTGTCATTCTCTTTTTGGAACATAAGAGGCAAGTCTTGGTCCAACCTCCAAGCCTCCTCATCTTTTTCCAGCACGCTTCCTATGATATCACTATCAATTCACAGCCCCCAGCCAGGAGTCCAAATCACAATCCATGTGACATCATCGGCCCCAGGCTCTGGCTAATTTAAGAAAAATAAAAACGACGACCGAGGAATATCATACATATCACACCCTCTCTATTGGGTTAAACTATCATAGCGCACCAAGCCATTAACATTTTTGGCATGTACATACCTATAATATGCCTCCCGATGTGAAGCATCATAGGTATGTATGATGTATCCTGTTCGAGTGCGATAATCACCTACAAAGAGCCCAAGAACGGGAGCCCCAAAAGAAATATCCCCAACGAAGGGGAAAGGTGCTTTGTTGATTCATAATGAGTCCTCGCTCTGTCACTAGCCATATCCTCTCTATATTAGCGACCCGAATACTCAACCCGTGAGCAAAATGAGCTCGATGTTGGATTGCCTCACACCGCAATGTAAGGTCATAAAGGAGGAACCAGTTGGGCAAGAAAGACAGGAGGCAATGGAACTATCCGCAGCTTCTACCGCGAATTGCAGGAGGCAATTAAGGAGTACCCTACTGGCCGAACCAAAATCGGACCTTGAGAGCACGTCACAGTTGTTTTGTTGAAGCAATAATATCTCCGGAGGTACAGTAACCCCTCCGTTAATTATTAAGGGAAAGGTTATAGAAAATGGGTTGCAGATATTTCTGACAGCGACTATTTGGTGTTTCTGATTCGGTTATTCGAATGATACTGCATTCTTTCAAATGGACCTTGGAAGGCAATGGGTAGGCGAACTGAGGAAGCTTCTGCTGGGTATGATTCATGAATCATGAATGGCCAATATCCACACCTCTTAAACCCTACTTGACAATCCGGTGTCTCTGCATGACTATGCTTCCATTGCTAGAAAACGGCAACATCAAGAGGTTGTATGTGGCGGAAAAAAGGACAACCTCTACATTTCGCAGAATTTAAAGGCAGTATATTTGAAGGACAAGATTCAACGACGCTTTACTGGAGCTAGAGGCTTAAGCACCTACATACATGAGGTTGTCTATGGCTTCTCCTTTTATGACCTTATATTGCTGGTATGACGTCGACCATTTCGTGCTCAATGGTAGCAGAGGCGAGGACTTTGTGCCGGAAGGGAATGCCAAACTTGCACAAATAACCCAGGAACCAACAGAGTGCCTTTAAGTCTTGCTTTGGAGACGACCTCATGTATGTAGGTGCCCAAGCCTCTAGCTTCAGTAAAGTGCCGTTAAATCTCGTCCTTCTCCTTGAAATGGCGCTCAAGGAAGCGAAAGGATGAAGTGAGATGGTCATGCTTCTATTGATAGTTGTGTAGCTTCCGCAAGCAATCGTTCTCGCTCATATCTTAGTGGGAGATATTTTTGGGCATGGCGTCGGATTTCAAGTATTGCAAGGAACTTCGGAATTGGAAGCTATCGTCGGTTCCCTTCCTACACGACGATTGACTGCAAGGCAGTAAGACAGGAGTGGCACTGATAACATTTATTATACTAGACCCAATCTACTGCAAGTATTATACCTGTTGCATGATAGTTGTGGTACTGAATTGATCGCAGAAACCAATGTCATTATCATAGTCCGCAAAAAGGACCAATTTGTCCATAGACTGTATCGACGGTGAGGCAGTCTTGTATCATGTGTATATAGGCACATTAAAACTTAAATACCTCGAGCCGAATAAATATTAAACGTATCGTTTAAGATCTACGGTGAACTAGTAGTTTTCTAGAATTCCTCCTTATATATGTAATATCAGAACGTATAACGGTATAAAAGAATGATGCATGGTGGAGTAACCCCTATCTTCCGCCGCTGAAACCAGGAACATATGTCTTGACACCACCAGTCTTCATCAACTCTCTTAAGGCCATGGTGGCATATTGGCCTGCTCCAAGCCGAAACCTTAGAATCACGGCAATTTTATCACCACAGGCTTCTCCAGGGTCAGAGCCCGCAGTTTTCCTTCCGTTTAGACACTCGAGGTCAGTTTGAACCAACTGCTCATCATCTTTGGAATAGATCTTCACTTCGAATGAGCAGCCTGGCCCGGGTCTGCTGAGAAGCTTCCGATAGCTTCCACTAAGACTTATATCCCTCCACTTCCTTCGCATATCAAAGGGATCGAGATGTCCTCCCTTTTCACTCCCCATAAACTGCTGGTAAAAACTTGTCATCGCGTTTGCGGGGTACAGGACATCGAAACCAGGAAGAGGTAGGACCACATCGAAAATGGTATACTTGTCACTGCCAGCTTCTTCCGCTGTGAGGGCCCTAGCTCGTGTGAATAGGTCACTAACGTCATTTGCACTATCCCCTGCTTGCGGGTCGACGATAAGTTCGCCGTCAGTGTCAACATGTCCGTCCTCTTCGTTATCGACCCCTGCCTTATGCTCATCAATAAGAACCAGATCTCCTTCAACTACTTTGTCTCCGTAGAGTCGCCACCGCTCACTTGCTGCAAGATTCCATACCAACGACTGGTAAGCATGAACATACATCAACCGCAAATTTCGTGGGATTGTTTGGAGGGCTCCAAGATAATCATTTTTTACACGTCCAAGATGTCTGACGAGATTTGCCTCTGCAGTGAATTTCCGTGGGAGCTTATCAAGGGCAGCATTGACCTGGCCCTCGGATCGGAAGATATGGAGAGCCTCTGCTCGAGCCTTGTCTTCCGTGCTAATTAACAAGCCCGTTTCCAGGGGACCTGCAACATCATGAGCAGCCGCAAGAACTTGAGGGCTAAATTGGAGAATAGCGTCCACAGCGCCCTTAAAGTCTCCTTGCAGCATTTTGGTCCCAATGGTATCTGTGCTTGTCGTGAAGGTGCCGAAGCGCTGTAAACCGTAGTAGTTCAAGTAGCCGCGGCACTGGAGATCCTGAAGAGATTTTCCAACTGCTTTTGTTGCAAAAGAGATGGCACTCTCAGGATCCTTCCATTCAAGTCCAGCGAATGTGCAGTCACGAAGTGTGATAATGAATTCATTGCCGGCAAGGTCTCCCAATTCAAGACCGTGTCCGCGATACTCAAAATCACCAAGAGTGGCGCCTCGAAGGGATTTGTTAAGTCTCGCTAAACGATCAGCATGCACACGAAAAACACAGGCCCTCTGCACGGTAACTCCACGTCTATCTTTGGTGCCTGCGAATTGGAAACTCTTTCCATTCATCTTCAACTGCCGAGCAACGTAGGAAATAACTTCCATAGTATCTTTGTTCTCTTTGTAGATCGTGAAATGCAAATATGGTCCACCAAGCTCCTCCCAACTTGGCCCTTCTTTGCGCAGACTACCGCTCCCACCACGGAATTTCCGTGACTGGTTCCGATTGCGGTTGGAAGTTGTGGAAACAACCATGGTTCCATTGGGGTCTGTTGACGACTCCAATTGTGATGAGAATATTCGCCTGATTGCGTGATGTATTTTGGTCCGTAACTCACGGTCGGGAATAGAGCCACAGTGAATTCTTCCGTCATTGGGCCGAGCTGATGGCGAGGCCAGCGAGCGATTATACAAATCGAAGATCTTCTGCGCATTTTCCAAACCAAAGTATGATTCTAGAAGCGTACGGTCTTCATCTGAAGGATGAAATGTAACTTTATTCGACTCTTCTATCCCAGAACCCTCTGGCTGTCCGGTATTAGCTGGAGGGCATTTGGACCCTGGTCGTGAAGCATTGGGGATAGAACTCGGGTTAGAAGAGGCCTGTCGATTTTCGAAAGCCCCTACACTGCCGTCAATCTCATCTTTCACACAAAGAGGGACTTCCAGACTTCGGAGATGCAAGACTTCTCCAGAAGGCAAGATTTCATTGACTAGGAAGTCAGTGTACCTGGAAGCGCATGGATTATGAGCACCATTCTGTCTATTACAATTGCTTACAATGATTCATACCTTTTTTTGAGGATGCCTGAAAATCCTTGAATGGTAGAACTAACGAAGCTGCTAATTCCGAACTCGGCTTCTTTCAGAGATTGACTATCAACCATGGGCATTGTAGACAAATCAATTGCGCCATCCTGACCGTCAACCCGAGGTGCATCGCCAGCTGTCTTCAGTCGCTTCCGAGGTGACTCTGTGGCTTGTTCTCTTTCCATTGCGAATGGCAAATGTCGAACTTTGATTTTTTTTCCTCCCCGCCACACAAGAATGTCGGGCGGGCGAGTCCACACCGCCTGACCGGATTACTCAGCCTTTTTGGGCTAGTGCGGGAGGGATTTTGAACCCCCAACGCCAACCTCTAAGGCCTACCCAACATTCGAAACATATTATTTTAATGTAAGTGCCGTTAAAGGGCAGCGCAAATAGTATATGAATAACTTATTTTTTCTTCGATCGCAAGATTGGTGGAGCTTTAGGCGTTTGAAAATGAGACACTTTGTATGGCAGGCCTGAGTCACATGACTCACCGGACGTACGGACCACTTAGTTGACCGTGCACCGCATATTAAGCCGGATAAAAGAAAATCCATCGATTTCCATGAGCTCTGCAAACATTTATTTCAATTTTCCAGAACAGCTACTGATATATACGAATTTTATTATTTTCATGGACGCGCAGTGGGTTATAACTTATCGAAACTGACGTATGAATTGGCCCAGAAAATTTTCTATTCAATTTATACTTTCAGATATTTCACAGGAGAAAGAGAAAGACCTTTTCTGAAGATTTCATTGGTAATTTAAGTTGATCATCTCCTCAGAGAGTAGTAAAACTCCTGGAAATGAAGATCTAGCAATACATGACTAACTTACTACTTGTACTACCTATCTCTCCTTGATGAATGATTAAAGTCAATAAACTTGTTTTTTGACCGAATTTTCTGGAAGTAAGCTTTTTCAATTTGCCAATTTCCCATATTGCAAGTGCACAGGTGAAGCAGCAAGCTGCTAGCTACATAGGCAGCTTGACCAGTGGCCAGATTTTTGGTAGCGAAATAGAATCTAGAAGCTGCTACTTAACTGCTATCGCTCTCCGCTTTCAAGTGCTCTATCCGATGAATACAGAAGAAATTAGTATAGTAGTACAGCAATTCACAACCAGCAAAAGGTTTCAGTGTTCCGTATTCTCAGTCCGAGCACTTATCATAATGCTGCCTGTGCTGTGGCGACTCGAAGTGATTTTGTCGCTATCTTAATGTAATTATCTTTTTTCAAGTTGTTCTAGACTAGGAGCAGGACCTGATTTTATAGTTACACAAGTCAGCAACTTCAATTGACCGGGTTCAAAATTACATGATGATTGAGTTAGTGGTATTCATATGCCTCCTTTTTAAAAATTTCACTAGCAAAGATTACCATCACAGAAGCAGGCTCAAGCTATCCCCGTCATAAAGTATATCAATTGGTAGTAAATTAGGTATAGAAAATTACAGTAAAAAGCGTGGGGATAGGTGTCTACAATTAAAATCAGCATCCACTACTTTCTTAGTTAATTATTCGATCGGCATACATCATGGTGAACCTACCACCTTCAATATTACGTAGATAGCTGAGGGTGCACAGCAGCCGAGTTTAGATTCGAGTAAGCGAATTTATAACTGCATTTGGACTATATGTAGTACATGCAAAGCCGGCCTATTAAATTCTCATATTAACTATTGAAAGGGGGGCATAAATTTTCATTTCAGGAACCCACAGTTTTAACCACTTTCACTAGAAATGACAATTAGCAATATATTCCTAATACCTAAAAGCAGTGATAGCTAATGATTAGTAAGTATAACGTAAAGCCATCAATTACAATTGCAGGTTCACCGTTCCACAACAGGTGGGACTAGTAGTTCAAATCAATTAATACAATCAGTTATCTCGGGCATATATATATTCCTAACTCCTGGTTTATTAAATAACGAAAATTAAAAAAAGGGGGCTTGCCTATTGTTCACCACAATATCGGAGCCAACCTCTGTTGCCTTATCAAGTTTAATATATGTCCTATAAAAGAGCTGAGACAGAAACCGCTGAGGTTCGTTAGACCCATCACATCTAAATACCAATGACTTACCTATCTCAGCTTTTCAAAATGTGCAAGGATTCCAGTAAAAGCTATCATTGCGGTCATTATGAAATTGTCGTTTGGCGATGCCTTGATTACAAAAATAGGAAGGATTGCGGTGGGATAGTGCACAAGGCAGAGTAAGTAGAATTCACAAAACCCCCCAGTCCTTTTGCTTTTTTCGCTAAGGACCAATGGTCAGTTATTGGTTGCCTCAAATATGTGGTGAGCTGTAAGAACTGCCATATAGTTTCGATTTCATTTTGACGGGTAAACTCTAGACGAATGCCAATTTACCCAGCAGAAAGAGAGTGAAGAAGCCATGAAGCAGAAACCGGGGGATGATGCAAAAAGGGTAAAGGAGGAAAGAAAAATAACAAAGGAGAAGAGCAAAATAGCAAAGGAGAGCAAAACAACAGAGGAGAACAAATCGGCCAATGCACAGGGTGAATGCATATGCATATGTCCAGTGCACCGGCGATGCAAAGAGAGAGTTGTACCAGAAGGGAAATATCATATCACAGGTCTTTAAAGAAAGGGATATAGCTATGATAGTATACCCACCAGGAAACAAGCCAAAGCGGATGAAAGACATTTTGTACTTCCTTCAATATTAAAAGGTATTAGATACTACTGTTTGGTCTTGTGATTTGGTATATCATGTCGAAGAGTGTTGACGTCATAGATAATATTCCTTGTTTAGAGTTTGGTTGTTTCTGCTAAAATAATCTATGATTCACTAAACTCAGACGGACCCTATTGTGGATCAAGTCTGGTGGGGCCAAAACAAGGTGGGGCCAACAAAACCAAACAAACCATGAAAAAAAACCCCGAAAGGGTTTAGCGGATGCGGGATATGGTCTGAGCTTGCTGAGGTAAATGATTCACATTTGCTTTATTTAGGCAGCCTTCACTTTAGATTGTTGCCTGTGAAAATATCCTTTACTCTACTTTAAAGATACTTACTCTGGAGTCTGAACTTATTCTGCTGATCTTAACCTAACTTCAAAGTCTCCGCAGCAGAAATACCTAACAACTGATCTTAAACCTGATCCCAAAGCCATATCGATATGCCTACCGTTACAAGACCCGCCTCACATGGAGCTAATCCCTGCCGTTTAGGTCGTCGACCAGTCTCCTCTGACTTCGAACTCCTACAATGCTCCTGCTTCGGAAACTATTTGCAGTGCGAGTCAATCATACAATCGTCCTTCAGCAATACTATTGGAAGCGCAGCACAACTTTATGGTTCAGACAATGGATTCATCAGGGCCGCAATAGCCAGCTATAGTCACCACCACAATCTTATAATACGACCGGAAGACGTGTGGTTTGCAATATTATCGCAGTTGAATCTCTTCATGAAGCTGAACGCAGAGAAAGTTCGTTCCTTTTTTGTTGCCCATCAAGGCCAGAAGCAACTGGAGGTCGATGACTGGGGGACGCGAGGAAAATACGACTTTGCCAAAATGGTAGGAAAGATAGTCGGCCTTATCGAAGAAAATCTTGTAGACCCTACATTCGGCGAGTGGGTGATGCCAGACTTCACCACGACTACTGATACCGACAGGACCGTAGCAGCTATCCTCATGATGGGAGCTCTGCAAGAGTATTTCACATACAAGTGTACACTTAGCTGCGGTCTCCCATCCGTTACACTTCTCGGTGACAAGTCGGATTGGGATGAGCTACTCGTGAGAATCGAACTCATACCCAAATTGGGCCCGGAAACCGCCCAGTGGTATCAGCTTCTGAAGCCCGTGCTCACACGTTTTGTCAGAACATTCGACTCTCCCGAATCCTCTCAAACAAAAGATTTCTGGCAAAAAATTGTACATTACACGAGTGGTGGTAGCGGACCCAGTTATTTGTCTGGCTGGATAACCGCTTTTTGTTTTTGGGATGAGACTGGGAGATGTCTTTTTTCTTCTCATGATGGCCAAGATAAGTCACATTTGGCTGTTTTAGACGACGTACAATATCATCGAGTTGATACGGATGATATTCCTCCTGGATCTGCCTCTGTCCCGGTCAAGCTCGACGACAACGGTAAGGAGTATGATACCGTCATGGTGGCGGGTTCAGTAGGAATCAAAGCTACTTCTAGTGGTGAACTATTGACGCCCTCGCATTCTAATTCCACTGGGTTGGATACTGTGCAGCCAGAATCAGGTTGGTGGATGTACGAAAAAAAAAAAGAAAGCGGGACCAGCTTCTAGAGATTGAGGTAGCTGTTGGCTTAAATAAATTGCCTGTCAATGCTTGAATACAAAGATTCTAATCATAGTTCTGCTTTCTCGGCCTTGTGTTGGGGGAAGCTTTCTCTCTTTTATATACTAGTAGTCTATTTTATCCGTTTGTCTCGATTCTATATGATTCAGCTTTCGAGGAGATTGCCGTAAGTTTGTACTCGAAGCTTACTATAGTATTGCATTTTCAACAGCTCTCACGAGACAGCCAAAAATTCAGCGGGAGGATTTACCAGAGCCTCCAAGATCCTATGATACAAAGGAATGTTGAAACATCAGCATAGTAAGGAAGGATTCTTTGCAGCGATAAAGTTAGAATTCGACAATGTGGAAATAGCATGTCAGTGGATTCGACAAAGATATCAAGCTCGTATGTGGTCTAATAAGACTTATCTCGTTGCAGGTTAGGCCAGTTCGTAGAGCTATTTCGGTAGGTACATACTATCATAGCTAGAAACCGTGAGTCGACGGAATGCATGCAATGGAATAGTATCTTAACTTGATATTCGGAGTTAACCTACTTGAGAATGTCGAGGAGCTTTGATGTTAAGGATAATCATCCCTTTGTATGATATGTGTCATATAACAATGCTGATGCCTCGAACTCTTAACTTTTAAGGGAAAAGAAAACCATTCGATCTAAGGCTCACCCAATGGATTTGGACTGCGCCGCACTGAGATGGGTCTCTCCCACCCAATCGACCCCGGATATCAGTCTCCCAGACCACTGATATCACTGATGTCAAGTCTGGGCGTTAACCAAAATTGTACCTGCGCTTGATGGTTGGCGCGATAACGGCTATGGTGTCGGACACGTAAAATCAACGGAGGGGTCAAGTTTCCGGGACGTAATATTACCGTAAATACACGGTATATACATGTATAATACGGATAAAATACATCGTGTATTGTGTTGAAGAGAAACCATCAAAGGTTCTCACCAGGGACATACACCCTCTAATGAGTGAGCTGCTTTGTGATAAAGTCCCATCTTCAAGCAACTTCCGGTAGTTCAAGTTAGCCAAGATGGTGGAGTTCTTGACTCTCTGGAGTACGAGAGGAACTCATTGAGGGTATAATCACAGTGTACTAAGTCCTCTTCCTAACACCAAAAATACTCAACATGATATAATTCACAATGGACTTTTAGATAGTAAATTGCATCGTGGCACCCCTCATTTCCCAGGAACAGTCATACGGGTTCCTCTGTTTCGCATTCTTGCCATGGCTATATTAGCGAAGTTCGGCTGCGTGGCAAGTAATTGCCTTGCACAACAGTCTATATACTTCAAGATAGGTAGCTAGATTAGCTTGGGTCTCTATCAAGCTAAGCAGTTCAATTATAACTTACTGTTGGTACTGCGTTTTGAGGCAAATCCTCACATACAATACATTCGCCCTTAGTTCCTTGCAACGAGGACAGTATTCTTTTCGAATACATTCACATATTTCCTTCTGTCGCACATATTCGTCGTATAATCCATTTGACGAGCATTTGCTACCTAGGTACTGCGTGTCCTTGTCTCTTTGCATGAATTGCAATATGCCTATGCATGTACGGCAAACTGTCATGTTCTGACAAGAATCGCACTTCGGCTTGCACAATTCTAAGAGCAAGCCTTTCTCAGGCCCAATCCTCTCTCTTCGAGAATGGCTTGA
>NPHW01002969.1:0-14527 GCA_002240705.1 Elaphomyces granulatus
TGGATGGGATTTTTCGCTAGTGAGTGATCCCGTGGCAAAGAATCCAAGTGTCTCCAACGCTCATATTCATCAGTATCATCAACTGTTGATACAGTGGATTGTCTGGTGAATTGAGCTATATGTTCGTCGATGGCGCTAAGGATTTTGGCCCTTTTCGGTGGACGGACTGCGGCAGGCATGGCTGTAGAATCTCTATATGTTGCCCAAAGCTCTTGGAAAGACTGATTGAACTTCAGTAGCCAAGTAGGTTTGTCAGCCCACGCATTTTGACAGTAGAACTTGTATTGGGGATGCAGAAGAGTTGCTGCATAGTATGCCGGGGATTCATCAAGCTTGTCCCAATACTTCGAGAGCTTCTCCCATCCGAGATTAATACTCGTTTTGTAATGGTCCTCTGGGGCATCCTCAGTCTCGTAATCGACTTCACTTAGTCGATCCTTTTCCGCTTCATAAAAAGCCAAGATGCAGTCAAAGGTGGGGATAACTTCGTACAGAGCCCCGAATCGTCCAGATTTCCCCTTACCCTCAAGCCGGTGAGTGGCCTCTTCCAAAGGCTTCAAAAACTCGACGTATTTGTTGATTGTTTGCCAATCATTGCCGGTAAGGCCATCCCCCTTCATCCAGTGAGGTGCATCGGGCTCTTTTGCATTCCTTCTTCGGGCGCGTTTTGAGGCAACTTCGGTTTTGTATTGTTCGATATAATACTCGATATAGGAGTCAATAGCCTCTTGTATCTCAGTGGCCCGTACAAATGCCTTGTAATACGAATTCCAGCGTGTTTTAACAGGCTTGACTATTGACTTCGGCTTGAAGTCTTTCACTGGGAGTCGCTCGTTTGCCTTTATTTGAAACAGCTCAAGCTTCTCGTACTGTTGAGGGGTTTTGATGTAGTTGAGTACATCACAAAGTGTACCTAGAGGGCCTTCTTCACGCCATTCCTTCAGAAAGATCTCCTCTTCTGGGAGATTCTCCTCATCATTCTCGAAAGACTCTTTATCAATCCCAAACATCATTACCTGGGCCACCAAATTAAGTATATGGGGTCCACAGCGCAATCGTCGGTGCCTGGGCCTGAAGCCGTAGTAAGCCGCGAGGAATTCGAGGGCTGTATTATTTGGATGAGCGTTGTCTAAAACAAAGTAGCCAATCTTGTGTCTGGGGATGCCAAAAGAGTCAATTATCTCCTGCACTATATGACCAATCCTCTCACCACTGTGTACACCAGACAGGGAGGGAAGGGCTAGCGGATAGTCCACGATTTGGCCATGCTCATTAATATGGTGAACACATATACCAGTGAAAGCTCTCTTTCCTCCCTTACTCGTCCAGCCATCAAAAGTAAAGTGTATTTTTGTGATGGAGTTGGCGAGATTCAGCTTCACAGACTGGAAAAGGGCTCTGTACTGGTTCATAATATGCTGTTTCACTGATTCGTGATTCTTGTACAGAGCCGCTTCGGCAAGGGGATTGGCTGCTTTGATCATCGCACGAAAAGCCTCTGTTTCAAACTCTCGAAGTGGATGGTTGTTTTCCACTACCCAGCTCACTGCTATATCTCGAAACGCTTGGCCATCGAAGCCCTCAATCTCATTGGCAACCCGTTGAGGCACATTCACCCCCTGGAACTGGAGACTTTGTATGACGGACAGTTGGCCGCCTCTCGTCGAAGGACCCTCGATTATGCCCTTCTCGTTGTATCCATGACCTCGACTACGTTGTTTCAAATGATTGGCAGCAGCGCTAGTCGCATTGGTGACATTGTACTGACCCCTTCCGGTGATCTTGTGTTGATGACAGTACCGGCACACCCATATGATCAGGTCTGGATTCTTTCGATTTTGACATCGATATCCGTATTTGTATATCCAACTGGCTTTTCTTTTAGAAGTCTGGGAGGGTTTTTGGAGGTTTGGAAGCCTATTCCAGTCAATGCCATCGTAATTGTCTTCTGCCGTGTCGGTCTCATCGCATGATGGGTCCTCTGAGGGCGCTGCATACTCTGAGAGGTCAACTGTGGGAGTAGTAGGGCTCGAGTTTTGTTCTATACGATTAGCAAACACCATACCAAGGTTATTAGCCATTTTGCAGCACTGATGGATAACGTATAAGTAAGTAATAATGTAGGTCAGAAATTGCTGGGTTCTGATCAGGGATCAGCTACGACAAGCAAAATTTTCACGAACTTTACAGTGTTTTAGTGTGTTACGAGGATCAATCGACGATCGTCAGTTAGCTATGACTATGAACAAGAAACTTCAGCATCTCAATACTAAGTATTTAGTCGTAGTTAGTACTACATACTATTCGAGGTCAGGGAGTGCTAACTCTAGCAGTCTCCATGGTGGAGAAAGTCACACTACTTTATGACTGGCCACTAAGTTGAACTAACATCACTAGGGTACACCAGGTACTACCTAGTATCCAGTATACCTATCAGGTCAGCTAGTACCTACTAGTACCTAGGATCAGCCGGCCCAATCAGGGCATCATGCCAACGCCGGCAAACATCCAATCCATAACCAATCAATCAATCAATCCGGGCCTTAATATGGTGGCGGAACTCCAAGACCAACCCTAAAGATGGGTGTTTTCCGAGGGGGTGCGCCACAACAACATCACGCTAAAATTCAGTCAAGTGCTTGTAAATCGATAGATCATCGCTTGGACAACAACTTTACAAGAAAATAAATACAAAATCATCACATGGGCGACCGTAACACTCGCTTAAAGTCGGGGCACTTTCGGCGACATGGACCCTGCCTCTTTACGGGAGAACCTTTCCTGTTTAGGACAAGGCCATACTGTATTCGGTAGGCACTAAGCTATATTAAGAGGTTGTCCCCACCACAAACCAATACGGCGCTAGTGTCCCGTAAGTTACGCTACGTCAACATAAAACAACATGTTACCAGCCGTACACATCATTGACGCGACTACAGGTCAACCAGAGACGCCTACTTTCCCTACTCCTTCTACCATTTCACTATTTTCGTTCCAGTATCCCCAGCAATTAGCAAGTAATGTTGCCATATCTAGGCGATTTCCGTCCCTTTCGAACATTTTGTCGGTGTAGAAAACTTCAGACCACTGCTGACATGGATGTAAGTCTGTAACATCACGCGTGCCAGCGTAGCATGTTATATTAAACGTTGTATTACCAAAATTACAATACGTATTACTAATCGGCTGAATGGACCCTTTAGGGTCGGTTTTGGATGTCCGCCACCATAGCTTGATTGATTGGTTATATAATCAATCAATCAATCAATCTACCAATCTGGATTGCTTGATAGCAAGTCTGGTTGCGAGACAGGCCAAGAGACGAGAGCATGATAGGAGGTAAAAAAGGCACTTCAAGTTAGAACATACCGCGCGGCACGACATTGTGTTGCCTAATTTTAACCATCACCCTTTCTACACACGTCGAAGGCAGAAAGGACAGTATACTACTAGTAGAGTCTAAAAATAGTATCACCTGAAATCAATTCTGTATGCTAATATACAGCAATAGGATTATTCATTCAACAGGAAAGAGATGGGAGAAAGGAAAAGGGAAAGATGAAGTGTAATTTCCAGCGCCAGACCATCCAGCTCCGATGTCCCTCACGGGCAATACCAACTTCACAGTACAAAAAGTAGCGGTTGATATCTTTCCCAAATCCGACGGGGAGTCCGAATCGTTTCTCGTGGCCCCAAGGTGTTTCATAGTCTGTTTTAGAAGGATTTCACTTATGCCTTTCCAAATGGAACATTACGCGTACAAACGGTGAGTCAGTTTAATGTTATGGCGCCTCGTCTGCTGCTCCGTACATGGAGGAACGCTTGGAATCCGCAAAACACAAAGAAGCCCTACGATTAGAAATGAAGTTAGTTAGGGTGCAAATTTGAGCTTGGTGTCATAGCTTCGAGGGTTCCATAAATATCGACCAAGCACATACCGCATAGACAATAACAGCCGTGAAGATAGAACCAGCGACCGCAGTCCCGTCCTCAGGATCGCCTTCCGACCCAGTGAAAGAATGATGATTACTCTGGTATTCCGTTCCCGGTCAGCCTACAGTTCAATATTATTGATGCGATATCTTCTATGGTATAGAAAACGCGAGATATCGCTCGGTCTGTTGCTCAAGGGAGAAGACAAACCCGGTATAGCGATCCCAGTATGGAGAGGATAATGACTGCGAAGAATGATATGACAACGCTACATCGGAATGTCTGGTCAGTTACAGTATCTTCGGTAGTGCTTATTATTATAATTATAAGACAAAAGAAGAACGTATAAGAAAGAAGAGCTTACCAGCTCCAGGCGTTTAGCGCAGAAACGATAGGCTTCATAGTGGGCGAAGCAGTTCAAGATCGTGATGTCACTCCGGCAAAATGACACGGATAGCGCCGGGAAAAACACGGCTCAGGGGAAGGGAGTGTGGTGTACACGTAGGCTCTCATCAACAATGGAGGACAAAGGAGTAATGAAGGATCGAGTGTGGCTGAACATAGAGAGTAGAGGAATAGAAAGCTGTTTGTTGAAGCCTTGTAAGAACGATCTATTCCTAGTTAAACTGGCGGATCGAACCGTACCAATGCCCTGGAACGATGATCTGCATATATATCGGGTTAGCGTCAAAACGTGACTGGTGGGCTGATTTGTGACTAGGCCCACTAGGGTCTGCGCTAGCGAATCGCAAGCCCACGTCCACTAGTTTTCTATCTATGATACAGGCTATTTCTCAACCACAGCACATTATTTTTTTTAGTAACGTTCAACAGAATCGCTGGTTTATTGGCTAGAAAACATGTTGCATTGAACAGATTTTATCAAAATGTCATGGTGGTGCCCAGCACTTTTGCTCCACCAAGCTATATTAACGTATCTAGCGTCACGCTAAACCAAAAATGCACTGGGCCACCAAATAAGCTATCTATTTGAGGTTTAGCGTGACAGCCCTTGCTGCCACGGTGTCACCATGTCACCATGAACGAAACATCCCATAGATCATTATTGAAGCAACAGCTTGCAGAGTTCTGCTTTCTAATTTATATCGGCTCAGGCCTTGACACTGCGAGATTTTCGATGCTGGATTCCGCAGGATCCAGGCGGAATTGATCCTCATTCAATTCTAGACCAACTCGTCCAATATATGACTGTCATTGACCATCGCCGTTCATCATCTCCGAAATGGCGGCCTACCAGCCTAGGCCTGCGCCCGACACCTCTACCGCTGTGAGCAGAGATGGCAAATAAAATCATTTGTTAAAAGCCAGCCATGTAGAGTTTTGTATAGACATTTCGGCCTCCCAAGTACTATGTACCTCCAAGAGCTCTCTCGAATTCGAAATCAGGTGGATTTGACGGGGAATCGAAACTTCAATCAATGGAGGTCAGATGCGTACGCGATACCTCCTTTTAGTATTTAGCTACGCGTGCATTTAGCCTGCTTGAATTAAAAGAGGTCAGATTCCCATAGATGATCGAGCATCATAGCTTGACAACTTGTGAATTGAAGCCGCTCGAACATTCTCCCTGTTCTGGTGACGTGTAGGAGCATTGTCGGTTGAAGGTTCCTTGTCTCTCCGCCAGGAATCTTGATTTTGATGGAATTCGATTCAGACTGTCTGTTTACAAAGGGTTAGCTGTGGGCGATAAGGAATGAAACCTGTATTCGATCAAGAGCCGCTGAGGGATCTGAGTCGTGGGAGGAGATTCTGCGTTATAGTTGCACAATTGCAACACAGGAAGTCTACGAGGGCCTTATCCTGCATATCGACGGTCGATCAGTTTCCTATTAATTGGTAGCCTTGTAGAATGCGATTTTCGCGGTGCCGAATGGTCGAATCGTTGACCCACAGCTGACAACACATTTCGGGGAGCATTTCTAAACGTGGTGGCGTCTCTTAATTTTTCTTCATTTGAATAATAATCCGAGATTTTCAAAATCAAAAAATAATGTTGTTGAGGTGGAGATATCTATTGTTAAAGGTGGACGTAAGGTGAAGCTGTGCGGTAACTCCTAATCCCCAGCGTAAGGGGGTGTTGTCCGTAGATACTTCCATTAACGTTGACGTCGACAGTTCCATAACCGAGAATTCGAGAAAAATGGTTTCCGCGCCATATACTGTGATTTCTGCTTTCCTGGAATTTTGGGAACGAGAGAGGTCATTGAAATAAGGGATAGCCGTCATTAGTGATGATGATGATGATGTAACTGTCTCCCTTTGATGGATAAGAAGATAGCAGGTGGACCATATTACGCGAGCAAAGCCGAGATACTAAAGTAAGAAATCAGTTACTGCACGAAAGTAATGGAGCAACTCGCTTTCACTCAAGAGATTGTGTATCTCATGTGTTGCAGAGAAAGTTGCCAGATTCGCAACGAAAGTTAGGTAAAAGAAGAGTTCAAGCGTAGTCGCGATAAATCGTCGACAGACAGCTTGAAATCTTTTAGTGCTTCCTGTAAGTATGTGAATAGTGTGACGCGTAATCCACGAGTTGAAGTTTTCTGGATACTATCATACTAGGACGTAGGAACGACGGTATCGGTCCATACCGAATATAATCCAACTAGATTCTGTAATAGAGTTGGATATCATAAATATCCAGAAAGTTAACGCACTTTAGAACACTGTATTCGGTGAGCGCATTGAAAAGGAGAGGAGAATACATAAATATTGGTACTGTCAACGACATCCGGTGGCCTCTCCTGGCCATGAACTTTGCTGGTGAGTTGTTCCAAATGGTCTGATCTGCACTTGACCTGGACATTTCTCTTCTTGGCGCACTGTGAAAGCAGTGAGGATGAATCGACGATCATCTCTTCTCCGCGCAGGCAGTGCAAGCTTCCTACGTACTCATTTTAGTTCTAGGAGCTCTTCTCTCTAGTCTCGAACCAAGCGACAAAATTAGAAGCCATATTGAGAGATCCCCTGTTTCTTATGAACGAAAGGAAAAGGTTCTGTTGATTTCACTAGAAGTTTAGACATCGGTAAATCCCAGGTTCTGCCGTAGTAGGGACAACCTAAGAGAAAGTAATTGAGGGAAGCCCAGGTATTCGCCAGCAAAACCTATGGTATGTAAGAACGACGTTAAATATTGAATATTTTTTTAACGAAGTATCTAGGGAAAAAGAAATAGGGTGAAGAAAGTCCCGGTCCGGGGTTTCTTAACCGTTAACCTTGTTCCATTCTACACATTCGTCAAAAGTTATACCGGAACCACCGAAGATATCCAATGCGCTCCCAATCGTCAAATCAATCTTGCCTCCGCTTCTGTTTCGGACCTTCTCCAGATCTCCCAAATGTCGGGCTCCACCTGCATATGTGACTGGTATTGAACACCACTGTGCAAGCTTAGACACCAGATCTTCATCAATACCCTGCTGCAAACCTTCAACGTCTGCTGCATGGATCAAAAATTCCGAACAATACGGTTCCAGCATCGAGATAGAGTCTGTGGTTAGTCAGCTTGATGGGCAAAGGCGATGGAAACACGGAATAATCAGGAATTGGTGAGAGCCTTGCCTTGAGATATCTCCATTTCAGTGAGCGTTTGCCATCGATTCATGGCAACAAACCACGTATTACCCTTCCTTCGGCAGCTCAAATCCAAGACCAGTTTTGATTTGTCCTCCCCAAGAGCAGAGAGAATTCTTTTCAAACGCTCGGGGGAAAAATTGCCATCCGGGAATAGATACGATGTGATAATCACCTACTATGCTCCTTGATATAAGATTTTCATTTATCAATTTAAGAAAATAATAAAAACGAAAGGAAAGAGTGCTAAAAATGAATGAATAACATCAATCATAGCACGTTCTGACTTACTTTTTCTGCGCCTTGGTCAATCCAGTATTGGGCATTTTTATCTGTGATACCGCCTGCAACCTGAAGACCCCCCGGCCAAGTTCTTAAAGCCTCTCTTACGGCGTCTTCATTGCCTGCACCTAGCATCACGACATGACCACTCCTTAAGTTATGTTCTCGGTACAACGCAGCATAGTGACTCGATGGTAATTTTGAGACATAGTTTGTCTTTAGTTCACTTGGGACGGAATTTAATGTCCCTCCAACAATTTGTTTAACCTGACCAGAGTGCAGATCAATGCAGGGTCGAAATCGGGTCATCTTTATAAGATTGAGTTGATTTTGATTTTGCAATGTAGTTGCCCGATTTTTTGAGGCGGGTCCAGGCACAGTTAATTAAAGTAACTAGTGCTTAGGGCATCTTATCGCACGTGAGCCCAAGAGCTTCCCAAAAAAACCTGTTCCACAAAATGTCACCCGGTAATCATATCGAATAGCCAACTGGAAGGAGCGGTCATAGATGTCCGGGAAGAGGGGGAAAGAAGTAGCGGTTGTTTCCCGCTCTGCAGAGATTGAAACGCATATCGAAAACTATGCAGCTAATCGTGCTTCTGACGCCTTTCGCCAGTTCTTTGAAACTCAATTCAAACCGCTAAAACTTCTCTCAGAGACTGTCGCTCAGCCTGCAGCTAGTACTGCAAATGAAAATGAAGACGAAGACAGTGGGTCCGAATGGGACGGCTTCCCTGACAGGGAAGAGGAAAAGGAAATTCCACAAGTCGAGGTTGAGGTTATTGAACATAATAAAACCGCGCCGAATACGCCTGATGACGGCCCGGACAAGGTAGCTCGTAAGGCGTTTATGGTAAGCTCGATCGACACCTTGCCTCTAGAAAATCATTCTAATGCCGAATTTCATGCTACCGTAGACTGCGAAACCGCCGCCGTCTGTTTCTGAGGCTTCGTCCGCAAGAAATTCTTCTACCCCTGCCAAAAAAAAGGAAGCCGATGATGAAGCAGCTGCAGATGCAGAGAACCTTAAAAATGACCTCGCTTTACAGCGGCTACTTAAGGAATCGCATCTTTTGGATTCCGCAACTGACCTTACACCGTCAGGCAAAAATCGCCACAAGGCCATGGATTTAAGGCTGCTATCCCTTGGTGCGAAGGCATCATTGTTCGAACAGCAGAAGATGCCAATGTCTCATCGCAAGGGAATTAACGCCAAAGCTAGCAAGAAAGAGGAGACTCGGCGACGCGAGGCGAAAGAGAACGGTATTATCCTTGAAAGACCTACATTTAAAGCAAAGAGTGATCCCAAACGACGAGAAAGAGGAGTTGGAAACCCGTCTATTGGAAAATTTACTGGCTCGACTTTAAAGCTCAGCCATCGCGATTTGATCAACATGAAAGGAGGTTCCAGACGGCTCACTGCAAAAGGGAAAGCCCGGCGTTGAGGCGACGGGCTAAGCTCAGTGGGAAAATGGTCCCTCGACCACCAAAAGGCACAAATTAAGTCAGCTTTACGCCTCGTGGGCCGTGGCTGCAATCCATCATCAGACAGGATCTGGGTATCCATGCACCCCAAGGACATTACGGACTATTCTGGATGCTGGCTCGTCAAGGACTGTACACTTTGTATGTGCTTCGGACTCCTACATGTCTAAATGTATTTTTAACAAAAGCAGCTCATAGATGAATTCTCTTTAATTCCCTAACTGTACAATGATATCATAGTAGCTACTAAGCTAGGATTTTCTATCCCCGAGCCGAGATTAAGTGTGTCTCAACCCCAACATTCCCCCGTTAGACATCATCCAACAAGCGTATAGTGGATATGGATATTCGACATTTAATGATTCCCAACGATCGACTCGGTCATGCTAAAGAGAATTGACGGTATGTACTACATAAATAGGAGGAGTCGAATCTGATATATTGAAGCGTTCGACTCTCTGATAGTCCCATAACCGTATGAGGAGCCCTTGTCGAGACCGATGGTTGTTAGTTAAATGATTTCACCTGTGTAGCGGACGGCGAGAATGTTGGTTGTAAATTGAGATATTAAAGCCTCTATTGTATCTGGTAGTTTCGTCGAAGGAATAAGTCGACACCATGCTGTTATTTTCGTGGAAAAATCTCGGTTTGCTCACTACCTAGATAAAGTACTGAAATTCAGTTCATCGTGATCGTGATCCGACTTGTGTATTTGACGTTTTCGGTCTTGTCTTCGTCAGGTTGCATTCCTGTCATGTACTTTAGGGCACTCGTGAGTCGTTATCGCTAGGCAGACCGGTAGGGCAAGCAGCAGCAAGCTCTATCATTGTCTCTTTGACTAGTATGTATTATCAGAAGACCAGGCACTGGGGTTTAAGTCATTAACCAGTGCTAGGGTCTGGTCACTCTGAGCCTGCTGAGATTAAAGTCATTTCAATTTCCGTATTTTCTTTTTCGATCGTAAGCTTGTTTTCTAATGCGTTTGCTTTTAAGCCGTGCTTAATTTGATGGTACAGTATGTATGGTGTATCTGCTGGTGTTTCTATCATATTAAAGAACTCGAGCGAAGTGACAGGAAGTGATAGTTCTAATATATATGGAAGAGAGTGTCCTTTCCCACGGGACGTATAACGATTCCGATACTGTCAAGACTCAGCAAGGTCTTAGTCTGCGTCGAGACTCAGTATATTGTAATTGTATATGCAAAACTAGGCTTCACGCCGCCGACAGTTCTGCACAATATATATTCAAGAGGTGACTCTATTTTCCTGCGGGTTCGTTGGCTGACCCATACTTCATGTTCGCAGATATTTGGTAAGGATAATAGCGACGTA
Organism: Elaphomyces granulatus; assembly: GCA_002240705.1. NCBI lineage: Eukaryota > Fungi > Ascomycota > Eurotiomycetes > Eurotiales > Elaphomycetaceae > Elaphomyces > Elaphomyces granulatus. The sequence goes on from NPHW01002969.1 coordinate 10,629, forward strand.
ATAAGTAACCTATTCATTGTTAAACGAAAGCGGCAGGTTACGTCGACATTAAATGCTTTCGATTCATCAACCGCAACTCGGTTCTGCTAGACGCGAGGAAGGCTAATAACTTTTCCTCGATGTGCAATTTCTTTTCGTGTTCGCAATTGCGATTTGTACCTCTCCGCCAGCTATATCACTATTAACACCACTGGCATATACAATGAGCGGCAGTATAAAGAACGTTCCCATCGCGGCAATCCATACGGTTGAACCGTTCCCTTATAAAACGTTATGATGTTGCGCTTATGCGAATGTATCAAGGTCCCACTTTTGAGGGACATTTCTCTTCTGCTGTAGCATATGTTTTCTCGTATTCATGAGAGAAATCGTTCTCCAGCTTGCCACTAAATAGACTTTTTATGGGAATGATGTTGGTTATGTTTGTTAAATCTAGCTGTCATTCCATAGTCATCCCATAGTGAAATCGTTGAGAAATTTTCCTCCTGCTAAGTAGACTTTCCGTAGCCGATGACGTTGGCTTACATATGCTCAGCTTATGCCTGTCAATACTGGCTGTAGCTATTGATCCTATAATTGACGAAGTGTTGTCGCTCTGTGGCTGAGCGGAGTATGTATCATCGTACTTTACAGATTCGAACTTTGTCAGTAAAACCGTGATGATGATACTAAATAACGGCGTTCACTAACTTCGCTCCTCACACAGTTCGTCGCAGTGGAACCCACGGTGTGTCAGCTTCCAGGGGTTAAATATAGCTGGTAATGATAGATCGAGTCGATTGGCAGTGAAGATGATGGGCGTATTCAATGCAGACTGTTGGGCTCTGTCTTTCTTGCCGCTGCTATCTCCTGAGCGCTAAAATCAGACCTTTTAGTCAAGCATCGGACCCTCCAAGTTATCGTTTCATGGATCATATCACGTAGGGTGTCAGAGGAATCATGCGTAGGAACGCGTAGGAAGGATAGCAGGTGGAGACGAAAATCCATCGAGGCTTAAAATTCTTCGACACAATGATATACTTTGATGAGATCCTGAATATTGAAAGTATATCTTTGGCCATCATATGCATCCAGCTCTTCTAGATTCCCTCCATCAAAATATCGTCAGTAAATGACTAGAAAGAATTCGGATTATTTCCATCGGACCAACGAACTATTAAACTTGCAGATCAAGGTAGAGAATAGGGGTCGGTGTCTTTCTTATCTTGCGTTTATGGGCGAAAATCAAATTCGTTAACTCTGAGCACTAACCTGCGGTATCCACTGGGTGGAGGAAATGTGTGCACACATTTATTGTATATAGTTCTTATATAGGCACTCACGCCCTAGAGACTGGATAATAATCTTGCAAAAGTGAGCCACATCCTCTGGCTCATGGCCATGATAGCTTCGGTGCTGTCTGATATAAAAGAAAGCGAGTATTAACGATACTTAGAAAGGAATCAGAGGATAGGTAATTGGAGAGATTGTTGAAACGAGTATTACATATTGGGACATGTCACTCGACTGCAAATATATAGGCTTATATTTAATATTGTCGTGTGAGCCAGCCGATGTATGATATGTGGTATTTTCTGCAGAATGGATCGAAATATCACAAGTCATTTTTACGAAGGATTTTCGAATGCGTCGTATGTGAGCCTTAATAGGGTTCAATCCTTGAGAATATGGGAATGTAGAAGTTATATCAGCGTAGAAAGGTTGAGAAAATATAAGGATGATAGTGAAGAGTTTGTAGAAATTACAAAAGGGAAGTGGACGGGCAAACCTGAGGGATAGTAGTATAAGTGAGAAGGGTGAAGCAAAACTGGTGAATAATATATCGATACTACGCACTCGATTCTATCAGTCAATTGTGGGCGCAAAGCAGTGAATGATCTGGAACTTATCTTCATTTCTATGAGTGATCGTGATAACCTAGCCTATTAGGCTAACAAGCTACTATCATATGTACTCACTGCATCGAGGTGAAATATTCAACTTTCATAAGATGTTATCCTGTAGCAAAGTAGGCTTCGCCGAGTTTTCTCCATGGTATTGTTTTAATCATCAACACTGAACACTGTATATGTTAGTGCAGACTCCAATACAAAAAAAGAAACAAAAATCGCATAATCGAATTTCTGAGACATATTATGATCGTCTATATATTAATGATCACATATGCTCTTGAAAGTCCATAGAGAACTTTGATTCCCAGTTAATAGGTATTAATTGAACCTAATTCTTTGTAAATCTTTTAGATGATATGTACGTCTTTGGTCGAATTAGTTGTTAACTTACATATCATGCCATCTGCATAAGTCAGTGGCAAAGAACTAAAGACTATCCAGTTCTAGCAAAGACACACCACTGATCCACATTCTCGCTTCGAAAAAGCTCAGCACCCATCGTGACCCTGCAGCAGAAAAATGCGATGTCTGAAACAGCTTCCACATCTGTATCCGTTAACGGTTAACCTCGGACCGTTGTCGGCCACTGGGCTCTCGCCAAGAAACGGCACCCTGAATCAGCTCGTGATAATGGGCCCAGATCCAGAGTTAGATAAGGTGGGGGAAAAAACGATGAGGTCGGCCTTGGTCGCCTCAGGATTCAGGATTCAGGAACGGGTGGACAACTAATTAAGTTAGTAAGCACATAACTACCACTTATTCCTTATTAATGTAATAGCTGACTATCGTCACACAATTTACAAATGGGGTTCGTTTTGCCTTTATGTCCTCATAGTACAGAACTACATGTAATTGGGTGGAGACTCGTTCTCGGCCCCTGCCTGAGGCTTCTCGGAGCTATGGGTATAACTCCGTACGATATATAATATAAACTCAACGCTCTAGATCTTCACTAAAATGAAGCTAAAGTAGTAGTAAAGTCAAGCCATCCATAGAACCGTCTTCTAAAATCTCCGTAGCCTATGTACCCCTTTCGGTTTTTCCATCTTCGCCTATCCCGTATCGGCAGGTCTCTCCTAACACGTCACAATAACTAGTTACATACATACTACCAGTAGTAATGTATCATAGACGAGAAATTCTATCTTTTACCTTTACTACGTAGTGAAGACCATGCATCAAATATGTAGATAAGTCACAAGGGGTTAAAGATTTTGGGCCGGTATGCACGAACCTCTCTTTATCCTTATTATTCGGATTGCTGCCCCTCCACACTGCACAGTCACAACTGCAGGCCTGACCCCTGAGGCCGTTTGTAAGATCTAATCATTACTGCCGGATAGTAGGCTTCAACACCTTCCTCTCGTTTCTTCAAGTTCAATCCGTCCCTCCTTTTTATGTCTTAGTTTGGCAACTCCAGACTTTACCCAAAATCTTGTGAAAAGATATCATGGGTTATTACTCTTTTCATCTATCTTACACACCTAACCTTTATTGCCAAGCGAAGCTTGGCTATCAACTGTATTTCGGTGGGTCCTCCAGAGGCCTTTGAAAACATAAATGTGGAGCTTTGTCAATCACGTGTCGCTATTCCGTTTGGTCCGCAGTCGTTGTTAGTCCGGAGTCCGGAGTCCGGAGTCCGGACTCCGCGGCTGCAGTCCACGGCAGTGTTTGAAGGCACCAAGGACGTTGGTCATGAGGAGAGAGGGGTTAAGAACGTGTGAAGTGGGAGTAAAGACGTCGCGTCGGCCACAAGGAGAAGGAGCCTATGTAGGTGTCCCGGTCATTTAAGGAACACATAAAATTGGTAAGTGAAGACGTTGGTCGTGAGGAGAGAGGGGCTAACTTCTAAGAACATATAAAGTGGCAGCAAAGACGTCGCATCGGCCACGAGGAGAGGGGGTCTCCTCCCCCTGGTAATCGTTTTAAGGTACACAAAAAGTCGGCAGTGAATACGTCAGCAACAAAAAGAGGGGGGTCCCAGGGTCTCCCCCTGGTAATCGTTTA
>NPHW01002979.1:1843-38453 GCA_002240705.1 Elaphomyces granulatus
AATACGGCACGTCTTCAGGCTCTCAAGGACCTGTTCCGCGGTAGGTTGGTTAAGAATGACGGTGGTAACACGGTCGTGAGCCGCCTTGATAATTTCGTCTTTCTTTTTCATCTGCCAGCGCTTTGATGGATGGTGTGTAGGACGATATAACCCTGCTATGGGCGTTCTCCATTGATCCTCATATGTAATCCTGCTGCGTGGAAGGGCATCGAGCTTGCCAGCCCGGTTCTGATCCACCAAATCCTCGGGAGGCCTTGGGTTGGCCGGTTCTGCGTGGAGATCTCGTTAAGAATTTGTTTGACACAGGCCTGCCACGGCCAAGAAAGGTATCCTAAGAACTCTTCGTTTTTCTTTTTCTGCCCTATTTTTCGCCGTCCACCTTTTACTGAGCCATGCCCTTGTATCAGACGCTGATAACTGGGAGAGCGGGACTGTCTTGACTCTTAACCGTATTGCGAGAGACGAGAATCGCTTCGCTTCGGAACTCAGTAATGTTGATGACAACAACGCTGCCCTCGCCAGCGCACTCTTGCATTTCAGCGACAATTTGTCCGAGTAAAACGCGCCGATGGTCGGGAATGCCTCTGATTGTCCTTATACAAGCATCCAGCCCAGCGACAGCTTCACGACGTCGCTTTGTTGCCTGGACTTCTGCCGCGTCGTGAGTGGTCTGACGGAGCGGAGTATTGACTTTGTTAACAAGACGCTCGTACTGCCGAGCGAGGGTGGGATGATCTGCGATTAGGTCTGACAGATCGGTGCGACGATCTAATGATGACGCCACGGCCTTGTTCGAGATACTCGAGGGCTCCGTTTGGTCGGCTCGATGCTAAGAAGCCACATAGGTCGGAAGCCACGCCGATATCACAAACTGTTGATCGTTACGATCGAGAAGTCTTGTATGGACTACAGGGAGGAGCTCGAGTACAGCTCTTCCCGGGTTAATGCCGGCGTCAAGTTTGTGCTGTGTGGCGAGTATTTTCAGACAGCGAACAGCGGCACGAACACGATGGAATGGCACAGCGTTAGTACAATCCCAAGCATCATATAGATAACGTAAGGCCTCCGCCTGGTCCTTTATCACTCCTGTCCGCTCATACTGGCTCTCAAGCTTGTTTCAAACAGGTGGCCCGGTCTGGGTGGTCGGCTGGTGTGTCGATTTCACAGCTTGCCGTGCGGTCTAGATTGCCTCCTCCAGATTCTTCATCTCTCCCATCCGCTCATACCGGCTTTCAAGAAAATTTCCGAGGTTATTTAGCCATCCTATTAAGGAGGGGTTATGACAAGCCCTATAGCTATATCGATATCTTCTGTGCTTCCTGATTACACATGCCTCTCATATGCAGCGATTGCCAAGGCCGAGAGAAGATCCGGGATGTCTTCGATGTTCATCGTGACAATCAGTAAACTAGCCGTCGAAATTTAGCTTCTGTCAAATCCTCACGAGTTTCAGAGCAGCGGTCTTGGCGTACTCACCGCATTCAGGTATACCATTGCCCACGATACCCGAGAGTCATAGAATAGAATTGTTGGAGATCAGGCTTGGAATGTATGTAGAAATCACATTGAGAAACACCATTGAAGACCATATCTAAAGCATCATGACTAATAAATAACCTATAGTATATCCACAGGAAGAAATTCACCGCACCATGATATGGGCGGGTCACACAGCCATTTGAGACAGTGGGTCCCCGTGGTCCAGGCAACCAATAAAGTCGCTCGGCTTCCCTTGGCTTGAGATATGTACCTACTGCTGTCTGTGACCCGCCCATATCATGGGCGGTGAATTTCTTCCTTTTATCAAAGGCAGCCGCCAAGAGCGGAGGCCCGTGCATATTCCAACTGATTAACTGCTTCTGATATCATACATAGTACTTACATAATATTACATATATACACTGTTCGAATTGGCGAAACTGGTGGTGGGAAATACGACCTGGGAATAATAATACTCTACAATAAGTCTATTTCAGAGGTCTGTAGGTATCATACCCGAAATGAGAGCCAGTCATCTGGGTTATTATTGGAGTTAAAATGGAAGGAACAGGTCTAAAAGAATCTGTGCATATCTGATTGCCTGTATCCGGGTCGGGAGTAAAGGTATTTACGCCTCCAGATCTCGATATTTGGGAATATGATAAGGACAGACTTGCTGGATACTATTTACATGAGGAAGCTGATAGCCTGATCCTGCCTCATTTTCCGGTATCAACACTGAGGGTTTCCAACAAAAGTTATTTTTTTATGTATCATAGGGACTTGAGCGGGGATAAAAACGGAGTTGCGGTGGCTACGGCAGGCAACCATAATAATAATTAATCAGATCGACCTAAAAAAAAAGGCATAAATTCATGGCAGTGGGTTATAAAGTCGAATTTCTAATCGACTTGCGATCGACAAGGTGTTCAAGTTTCAACAATTCAAGCTCTCCAACATTCACAATCATTGACTGCCTAGCGACATATTTTTCTTTTCATTATTATTATTTCGTATCTCAACGTGGAGTATTCTTATTTAGTCTTCGTCCTTATCAAATCCGATTGATCGCCGATCAGATAAGATCAAAAGATTAACTACGAGCTGCCAAGCAACGCACGCCGTTGCTAAATACGTACTAAAAACAAGCATGCGAGCGTTGCTTCGTCGTGGCACGTCCATTTTATCTCCTTCCTCCAGGAAAGGAGAAGACAACTCCTCGACCACACAATCGCACAGTAAACTCTTCCCTACCGTTGATCCTGCCGTTGATGGCCAGGATTGTGATCGAGACTGTGCCAGTTGCACCATCCATTATCCTGCACGGTTCGACGTCGAGGAGAGCGATAAGCTGTATGGACAGGTAAAAGGATGGTCAACCCATCTCCTTGTTGCCACCGGCAAGTCGGATTGGGTGAGGGATGTCGCGGACGAGAAAGGAAGTCTGATGGAGGCTATTGTGAAAAGGGGCATTGAACCGACCAACGGGGTGTGTAAACTCCCCTACCGAGGAAGCAAAACAAATCCTCACCCGAGGTTTTCACGTCCATTATATATTATTGGCGCTGACCGAAAGGAATAACTACCGGAAACCTTGAACTTGTAGACGCTGAAGCTGTCGGCATCAAACATGCCAATTCTCGAGGAGTACCGTCAACATAAGATCGGTTTGCAGCCCACAACCGTTCTTCTCCTACCCGCATTTACAATAGTCGAACATGTTACTCCTGCTCTTGCTGCAGATTTGATAAAGTATTTTGTCAACCCTGCCGTAACGACCACCACCCCGCTGCCCTCCCGACCTACTACTGAGAAGAGCGACGAGAAGAATCCCGAAACCGCAATCCCGACGGCTAATCCGGACATCTTGTCTCTAACCCCTCTACGCGCCCGACCCTGTCCACATGCTGCTGTGATCCTACTTTGCTCCCAACGGACCCGTGATGCCCGCTGTGGCCTGTCAGCCCCGCTCCTCCGACGCGAGTTTGAACGCCATCTACGGATACATGGGCTCTATCGTGACATGAACGATGAGCGACCGGGAGGAGTGGGTATTTATTTCATCAGTCATGTTGGCGGACACAAGTACTCAGCCAATGTTATGGTATACAGACGGAGGAATTTCGATTGGTACAAGCCGAAGGGTTCCGGCGCCGAAGAAAAGCCCGGGGAAGAGGTTGAAGAAAATGCCGACCAAGAAGCCGAAGGCGCAACCCAGGGGATTTGGCTAGCCAGAGTTCGACCCGAAGACTGCGAGGGCATCATTAAGTTCACCATTCTGCAGGGTAAAGTGGTGAAACCTCAGAGTCAATTACGAGGCGGGTTCAACAGGGAGAAATCCCTAGTGAGTTGGTAGGGAGTGCTCTCCTGCATCTTGTATAGTTTCATTGGGCACATTGCATTGCAGGGGCGAGAGCAAAGGCTAGAGGGCGTCTGTCAAATTTTTGCATGTGCATACGTATCTATACCGAAATATGGTGGCGTGGTTTATAGAAACAGTCATGCAGTTAGTACAGTGGTCTAGATGATTGGGTTTGGGTTAGATACTGTTAAATGATATAAGAACCTTGGAATACATGTAGTGTGTGTGCTACCAGCCTTTGGTTTGATGGAATCCCATTATCGAATAAAGAGAGCTGTTTTCAATCTTGGAGAAAAAATGGTATCAGATTTGTTTTCTTGGTAGTGTCTGATATGATACTATTTATCTATATTCCTGCTTTTTCATTAAACTCGAGAAACGAATAAATATTGTTAAATAACATAATGTATGTACCTATGTAGGTATTGTAAGTAGTAGTTAACTTCGACGTATCGGCCTTTTTGGGTTTTCTCTCCCGTAGAAAATGAAGCCTACTTACATTATACATATACATCACAGCCGTCAACCTTGTCTTGCATTGTCATTAGGTACGCTTCCTTCCTCGCGTCAATGCTGCAACGCAGATGAGACATAAAGGCAAATTAGGCAATCCAGATCGAACCCTTCCAGTGAAACTGGATTTCGTTAACTGGAATACGGTGAGAAGAAACATGTACTTACATGTTATATTCTCGTTACAGTAGTATTGAATCTTAATATACAAACATCGACGTGAATATACCGACATTCTGCTGAGGATAACTAATATCATATGTATACCACAGATCCTGAGGAGATGCCCTGTTTTCTAGTAGTCGAAACTATGATATAATGTATGTACCTTGATTCCTTGAATAATACTAACTTCGAAGATCGTGTTAAAATGTGCTATCATAGACATACATATCAAAAGCAAACGCATGTACATACTTACCTATATGTTAATAAACACACAACTCTCCTGCATGCAACCTTGTGTGTTGATTTTTCTTCAATAATGTTCATCTTTATCAATAATATGATAATAAATTTCTCGTGGAGGATCAGCCGACCTAGGACCAGCCCTGCATAAAAGGTGCATGCGTTACACAAATCGATATCTCAATTGCAATTGAAGGGGGAGCGGGCCAGTAATTTTAATAAGACAAAAAGGGTCCAGATGGCACAAAACCCTTGAAGATATTTATTAGAAAGGTTAGATATTCGATGCCCAGAAAACTCTATCTTATTTTTTTTTACCATTTTGACTTTTTTCCCTGCTCCGTCGCAAATCATATCATACCTACTCGGGTAACTTACCCTATTTGGCTTTCTGCAGGATGAGGATCTACATATGTATGCATTGATATGGCTGAGTCCTGACGTACGCTATTTCATGAACCTCTGAGTAGTTATGAGATCAGTACCGAGTGTTTTAGTTTTTCTTAGGATATTGGATGATCGATTCAAATTCTTCAATTGACCCAGCTTATATGATAGAGCACTGCAAACCTCCCACTGTGGTTCTGGATTAACCAGCATTGCAGCATCTTAGACATAAGGATGCATTGCATGCATGCATGCATGAGAACCCTTTCTGGAGATAAGCACAAGAATCAAAAGGCATTATTACATCAATGTACATGTACATACATTAATTACATAGAACTAGCCCCGGCGTCAACATGCCGAGAATGCAATCCATTTATTAATGTTACCCACCGACGATGAGAAAGCCATCATATTTCTGTGATGATGGCCGCTTGCATGAATACCTACCTAGGTACAAAAGAGTAGAATTGACGATCACATCACCTGCAGCTGCATCTTCTGTAGAATACAGTATGTACATACAATTGGATTTAGAATTAAGCGAGAGCAAGAGGAGGGGGGGATGGGGATGGGTGGTTAAGCTTATGTAGGGAGGGCAGCTGGTCAAGGAGGAGGAAGAATTTGGTCAGGCCAAAATAAAACGTCAGCTGCAGGCAGCAGGAAGGATGATGCAGGTATCCTACCTATTTGGTGCATTAGTAAAGACATCCGATTGTAGAGAGTACATATTATATTATGTATGCAAGTCAAAGAAGGCAATTCTAATGTTTCTACATATTCGTCGCTATCAAACTCAACTTTATTTTTATTTTTATGGAAGCACCAGGGTCCTGCAGGGCTTCACCTTTTACATATATAGTAGTGTACTCGAGCCGTGAAAATAAATAAATGAAAAGAATGTTCTTGTACTTACTTACTGGAGTAATAGCAGACTCACGTTTGATGTTTCACACTGAGAGATCTAGAAGAGGCCGGAGATATGTACTAATTGATAAGATTTTGCATTCAAATTTGGAGGAATGTCTATGATATATGCATAGTTTTTAAGAACCCTGCACGTATGTACCGATCATGCTGTAGAAACATATCCGAACTTTCTCGGATTCTGATTTACCGTCCCAATTTCCGCTAATGCAAAGCTCTTTTCTTTTCTTTTCTTCCTTTTCTTCCTTTTTCTGATCGTGACTGTCCTGGTTCGTTCGGCACAGTCAGTCATTGGCGGAAATAATAATATCAATTGCATGGTATGTACGCGTGTGGTAACTGCCGAATATCATACGAGTATAGTACATAGAATATGAAATTCTCCTTTCTTGCCTGCTCAGAGCCATTTATATGATATATATTTCCCGGAAAGGTTCAGGTAACCATCGTGATGAAAATAGAAGGAGAAAGGAGAGCGACAGTGACTCTCCCGATGCATTTACATTTAAGTAAGAAATCTCGAATTTGCGTAGACGACCGAGGTAGTACGGAGAGTGTGATAAATCTAGATTTGTACAACTACAGGAGATACGCTAATAATAAGGTATGGAAAATCCATCTCACATGCCTAATAACCTATGCATGATATTATTAATAATAACCTTCTCGCTGCATCGGTCTATTTAAGCACAAGTACTGTAGCACCAAAACAAAAGCAATATAGCAAACATATAGTTATTAGTTAAGCAATAATAGGCTTATTGAACAACAGTAACAGTCGGCAAGTGCCAGCCTCCAGGTCTGGATACCGACATCAATCAATATAGATATGACAGTCTGAATCCTGATGAAACATTGTCATGTACACACTGTACATGTGGAGTGCAGAATCATCATTAATATTAATATATCATACCCTGCAGATGAAATGATCAATATCAACATTCTCTTGACTAGGGCTCCTTGATATATTTTGTGTTTTTCCCTTTGAACACCCCACATCGACTCCCCACGTCCCGACCTTGTCGTCTTCTATAACCGCCAGCTGTACATAGGGAGCTACACCTTACGCGTTATGTGCGCTGTTACTACGGACTTTCATCGTCAGACGATGTCATGCGAACTACTAGTGTATCGTAGTCCGCCGTCCTTATCCTCCCCCTGGTATCCCTGTCCTGGCCAGGGAGTACAGATTAAACGGTTTTTCGATCTTGATTCTGACTGTCTCCATCCCATGTTCCCTGTCTCCCTGATGATCGAGGTAATGTGCCTTGCCTAGGTAGCGTCGAGTGCTTTCCGTAGGGAGTCAAGTGTAACGGTCAAGCGTTACGTGCGTTGGGGTTGCCCAACAAGGTAGCTAATAAGGCAATTCAAGTTAAAAAGGGATTGTTATCATTCGCCCTTCTGTCTTTTCGATTGATTTTTTTTTTCCACCTTCATGTTAGTTTCCACAACAATTCTCCGATATCGGCATATGGCATAATGACAAATGGTTCGATTCGATATTCAGGATTGGCCGATTAAATTGAGTTTTAACGTCTTGTTGGTTGGCCCAGTGAGAGAAGACTCAAAAGAGGTTTCCTCCTTTCAATTGGTCAGAGCTCTTTTCTTCTTATATACTTCTCCATGGGAATCGGGATATTATTCGATCAGTGACAAGAGAAAGAAGAGGTGGAAAGAAGTATAAAATATATCTTACCTCTCAAGTCCCAGCATGTATGAATTGTATGGTTTCCATCCCTCCACCATGTTTTCTCCTGCCTCATCAGGTCAAGGCCAGCCACAAGTTACTCTACAATTGCAACCCCCACATCGATCGGTTGGAAACTCGACCAGTTTGCGGATGCGGGACGGGAAGGACAGGGAGCCAATCCCGTTTCGATTGCCCTGCGGCTTTGAATTTTCCTCAAACCTCAAATTTCCCCAAGCCTATCATGGTTTCCCATGGTTCCCTTGATGGTTTGGACTTTGGCATCTCTGGCCCACTACTGGGTGGTCGTACCAGATCTCAAAGGGCCTAACCAGTCAACGTTAGTGGTAAACAGAAGGTGGGGAAGAGGCTTGGAGGCAGGTCCAAATGGGGTTGCCAACTTGTCACACAGATAAATTAGCTCAACCTTGGTGTCTCACGGCCCGGGATGTTGAGAATGTTTCACTTTACACTAATTAAGAACCGAGGTATATTATATTAATATTAGAGATTCGAGGGGACGCCGTATCCAAAGTTCCCCGACAGTGAGCATCAGCGAGTTGGTGACGGAACTCCAACCAGTCAACTAATAAATAGTTCTTGGGAAAGAGGAACCGACAAGCAGATGCAAGAGCGGGAGGGTTGAAGCAGAATAAACGGCACCACGCATCTCCAACACGGCAGTCATCTGCAGGCCAAGGTTGTGCCGTGAACAGGAATACCCTAGTGACGTCTTCCAGAGACGAGCAGGACGAAGAAGAGGCAAGGTCGGAAATAACTACGGCATTGAAATATGAAGCCAAGGACGGGCATGCATATATATATGAGGACCGATATTTCTTAAACCCCAAAAGGAAATTAGCTCTGCCAGAAAGTGACGATCCGCATCCTTGGGTAGATCTGGTGCTAGGGCCTAGAAGGGCGTGTATCATATAACTATATACTGGTAGCTATGTGTATTGTTATATACAGATGAGTATTATTAAGCATACCTATATAGAGAAAGGACATCCCCACATACGTCATATCTCTTACCGTTCAAAGCAAAGAAGCAAGCTAAAAAAAAATTACAGAACGTGAAACGAAATAAAAAAGCCCGATAGAAAAAAAGAAAAGAAACCCAATATGTCCCAACCAAGCTTTTAACCAGCCCTGTTAGGGCACTTATTTTAGAGGCCGCTTTCGAGAAATCCACACCGGCAGCGCACATCTCCCGAACCTTGAGGATCCTTCCTTGTGGGACCTGACAAGGAAGGGGTATAATGGAATTCAGTTATACTACTTTGTGCACAGTTACTACAATGCCTCTATCTTTTTTTTTTCTTTCCCTTTCTCTTTTATCATTTTGCCTAGCAGCTGCAGGTGAATTCTGATCATCAATGGCTTGAGAAACCCTGTTGGCTATAGTTATTGTCACTGCGCGTCGGACTCCGAAAAGAAAAGAATAGCAGGTTTGGGTGTGCATTAGGTAGGTAGTACCACATATGACTTAATCAGGGACCTAGCCTAACCTATCTGCATACATATGTATGTACAAGGGATAACGGATGCACAGGTGAAGAGAACAAAGGAAAAAGAAAAGAAAGACAAAAAGACTACCCTATGAGAGAAGCGAATAGGTAGGTGCTATGTACGAGTCGGCAGCATCTACAATTTATTTTGATTAATAATCTTTCCTATTGGAATTTCTCTTGACCATAGATCCCTGCTTCGCATTTACATTCTTTTATCAACCTACCCCGTCATGATTGCTCCGTTTGCACCTAATACTCTGTTTATATTGCCTGCCAATAATGCTCAGTATTATTTATTACTATTAGCGATCGGCAACTTGATCCGTTTTCGTTTTCCCTTGCCCTGCGAGCCCGTACATACATATAGCACAAACTTCACCAGCTGCCTATAGCTATGCAGATACTCTAACTATATAAGCAGGCTTTAACTTACGCTTACGCACATGCATCTTCATCGACGGCCCTGAGCCATCCGCCCCGAGAACCATACCTTGTCTGGAGGGAGATCTGCATAGCATCCATGTATGTATCTACCTATAGATCGGTAGAAAACGCCGAAAACCGCTGTGATGTCTGTTCTTCGGATCGGAGAATGAAAGAACGGAGAGAGCGATGATTTCCCGAGAAAAGGGACGGGGAACGGAGATACATGTATGTAATAACCTTCTTCTCGAACACCACATAGCCATTATAGAGGAAGTTAATAGATCGGCTTAAACATGGAGACTAAACCACGAAGGATATGTAGAACTGAAGAGGCTCTTCTTCATGCGAAAACGCTTTTCTAGAACACCCAAGTTTGACTCGAATCGAGTTTCTTTAAATTAGAAAGCACTACTCTCTATCATAAGCGATCTTCAAGTTCTCAACCCATCCGGGCACATATATCCGAATTACGGAGTATATTAATCTCTATCCTGGACCCTGGTATGTAGGTTAGGTATATAAATACCTAGACAGGTATCTCTATGCTGTACAATTGTATACTTAATTAACTTATGATAACGTACGTTCACGAGACAGACAAAAAGCAAAGAGAGTACTAAAATAGCAAAAAGAAAATAATATGAATGTGATAAATTCAGGGATTAGTTCATACATCATGTACTACATTAGGTATGTAACAGGTTGCATAAACTTTATCAGATTCAATATGTATGAGTTCGAACCAGAGGAACTTGAAGAGAGATCGGTAATAATAAACATCGATAGATGATAAGAACAAAAGTCCCGATAGTTATATACTGGCAAATAAAGTAAGCATCAAACGTACACACAGAGTAAAGTATGTAGACGAATCTGGTTTAGTTTGATAAGAACATTCCACTCTATTTCTATTGTATCCTCTACGTGCATGATAGTACTAGGTATAGTTAGTTATACATATATATAGGATGATTAATGATACAATTGTACATACATATGCATGAGTATAGAGTAGTATATATGTATGTAGGTAGGTATGCAACAAGCTGGCGGCCACCAGCTGAGCTGCTGGCCCTTTCGACGTACGATCGAGCGAGCTCGTCCATTGGTCTCAAGGCGAAAACTTATATACCTCATACAACTAGCTATAGAATACTACTATGTATGATAGACTTGCAAATAGTGATAGTGATATATTAGGTACCTATCTATCATAGTCATATTGATATTAATTAATTTATTGTGAAGTCATATCTAATATTTTTCCGGCAGAAAAGAGAATCTCACCGCTACTCATTCGTTTCACAACTATCATATCATACCATAATAATATTATTAATAATAAGCATTAACTATGATATATGAATTCAAAATGAATGGGCTTGCTTGGCTTAAGTGATTCTAATAAACATAGTTTCTTGCTATTGGTGGGCCGCTTAATGCCGCTTTTCTTGCACGATAAATGTATCAAAATGTCCTATCATATCTCAGTAACAAGTTTATTAAGTTAGCTTCCAAGCTCCCAATTTAGTTGCCAAACTCCAGTTAAAACTATGATGTTTCTTTATTAAGGTTTTCTGTCTCATCAACAAGTTTTTCTTTAGGCTTCACTATTCTTCTGTTGGAACTTTTGCTTTCTTTTCATTCTGTTCCCAACCAATCTTCTTGGGAAGGGGATGTCACTGTACTATTAGTAATAAATCCACTTGATGTTCTAGTTATATGTATGCACGCTTCCTTTTGGTTTTCCCTGCGAGGGAAATGCATTACTGTATCTGATATATTAACATACATACATATAAGCGTAGGGAAGGGACAGGGACCTCGGTGCCCAAGCTCCCAAGCTGCTATGTATCATATCATCATTGCATCTTGAAGTTCACGATTGATATATTAGTATCTTATAAATGATCTATATGTAGGTAGATACTATATGTACTATATGTATGGATTTCGGCTTTCGCAGTGATTATATTTCCATGGCCAATGCATATATCGACGTCATTCCTACCTGATTGCCTTTACAAAGGATTCGGCTTTATATTTTTTTGAGTTATTATTACTGCTGATCTTGAACTGCAATAATAAAATTAGTCAGAGGGGTTTTTAATTATTAGGCAGGGCTGCTGACTTCTATATCATAACATAACCCCCGAGAGGACGGGCCGAAGACCCGACGGCAGCCACAATCATACGTACATATGAGCATATCTTCGAATTCATGGCAATGATCAAAATATCTCCGTAGCCACATTTTTATTCTTTCCGTCGGCACTTAACTACTTCCATGTCAACTGGATTGCAGACCGACCATCTTCACCGTTGGACATACCTACGTAGGTACATGATGTAGGCCAGTCACATACTTAACCTTGTTCAATAAAGTGGCTGCCGTGTGGCCACCTGATTGGAGAGCGGAGTATCGGTCATTTCCTTCGTCCTTGTATTAAGAAGAGTTTCTTATTCCAAATTTGACTTAGTGAGATGGAGCATCGTGGGGAAATTTGATCTCCAACCTGCTTCATGGCTGAGTATGAACCTGGGATTGAAATGCTTGACTGACTTCGACCCTTGGTAGAAAATAATGATGTTTTCTACTTAAATCTCCGTCTGTCGATGGCAGTTGCCCCGTACGGTAATCCCTTAAAAACTAATTCCACAATTCCACAAAAATTGACTCAAATTCTCGGGATGGGGTGGAGATTTTGGACCACACATCGTCCACTGACGACAGACTCCGCTCCTAGCTTCTCGGGTTTACATATAACTACGGGAGTATGTATATGTTTCAAAATGATTTGATGCGTTTTGCCACTATGTACATGTACTACATACATACATGTAGATAATCCCGAGCGTGCGGCTGCAAGAAAGAGTGGCGGTTTGCCACATCGAGAAAAGTTTAAAATAAAAAAGAAAAGAAAAGAAAAGCCGAAAAGATGAGGAAGGTCTAGGCTATATCTTAAAAGGTTGAGTAATAACCTTGCATAATTCCTGTAATGAGCCGAAAAAGGTTGCATATAGTTACTCAAAAAACCCCTGTGTTTGGAAGCTGAGCCTCTTGCTAACAAGCGACCACCAAATCGGTGCTGGAGCATACGCCAAACTTCCCTTAATAATTGGATTCTTTGCTAAACAGATGATAAGGTCTGTTCCACTCATCAATGGATGCCGAAAACCTCAAGAACCCACATTACGCCTCAGATTCCACCGTCTCCACCCAAATGCCGAGAATAGGCCTAATTGATATATCACAAAGCCATAAGTCAGGATATCATGGAGAAGGAATAAAACCAAAAAAGAAAAGAAAAGAAAAAAACAAGTACCTGAGAGTCGCCATTTCACAAGGAAAAATGCAGGAGAGCAAGCATATCCCAGGTCAGGATAACTTGCATCTAAAGGGAGGGAGAAGCCAGCAGGCGTGCCATGATAATCAGGCAGACTCAGAGTACAAATAGAATAGAAAAGGAAAAAAAAAATAGGATTAAGAAAAGTAATACCAGCACCACTTTGGCTGGACAATCCCATGAGACATTTACCAGTTCCGTATCAGTCATATTCATTAATATATATATCGTGACACAAACCAGACGTAAAGGACGAGGAACAGAAAGAGAAACCCAACCCAACTCCTTGTTTTCAGACCTTTCACCCCACCCCAAGGAAAGTCCAATCCGTCCCTTCAGCCTGGTTCAGTATTCTTGGAGCAGATTTAAATTGGAGTTCTTGGTATGACACCAGGATGGGATGGCCATCACTGGCTAGTGGAGGACCAGTGAAGGGTGGTCCTGGGAACTCCGGCGGCACAAAATTCGTACGGTTAACAACGAGGAAAGGTGGATCCACTGGCGGCAAGGTCTGAATGTTCTGGGTTACAACAGGGGGAGGCTCCGCCTGCTGATAAAATTCTCGGGTTGGTGGTTGTTGTTGGTAAAATTGTGGCGGCTGTGCCAGGATAAACTGGGACGGCACCGAAGTCCTCTCTGGGGTGAGTTCTTCGGATGACGGTCGAGTTGTTCCAGTCCTGTGTGAGCGATGTTGATGCTTGGTTAACGTCGTTTTGCGGCAGAAACTAGAGACAGTAGTAAAATAATAGAATTAGCATGGTTCTTTATTAATTAGAAAACATGGCAGCCACCTACCTCCGCTCACAGGTTGGCTCCTGGCACACATATGGCCGCCTTCCGGTATGTATCCGTCGATGACGGGCCAAGCTGGATGACTGTCTCATCAATTGTCAGTACTTTGAGTTTGCCTGACCGTTTAGATTGCTTATTTTGTTCGATAGAAGCTCACGGTAAGTGACTTACGTCTGAAAAGGCTTTCTCACACCCTTCATGATCGCATACATGTGGTTTTTCGCCAGTGTGGGTACGAGAGTGAACCGTCAGTGCACTTCGCTGAATGAAACTCTTGTTGCAATCTTGTACAGTGCAATGATAGGGGCGTTCATTTGTATGTATCCTATAATGGCGACAGAGATCTGATTTTCGATTGAATGACTATGAAGATTTGTGTCATCAGTACTTTGGTTTTTCTACATATTTACCTATCCAACTCGGCGTCCTTGTTTTTTTCATTTGCAAATCACTCACCTTCCCACATCGCTCCCAGGAACAATTGAAATCACGTCCTCCACCAGGTGCCATAATGATTAACCACCACAAATCCCAGTGGTTAATAGCCGGCGCTGAATGAATCAGGAAGCCAAAAAGGAATTGGAGTGCAGGTTGGTAGGACCCAAACGATAGTAAGGATTATTATGTGTGACGGGAATGATGCTGGCGATACTAGAGAATAAATGTAGGTGTTGGAACAATGACGGCTGGATCGACGAGGTAGAAAAAGTATTCTAATAAACTAAATTCCACTCACACAATGTAGTACTCAAGCAAGAAGACGGGATGGAAATGTGCTGGTGAGTTCTGTAATAAGGTGAAAGATTGGGTGGGGGGATGTTAAGAAGAAGCGGAGAAGTACTACTAGCTACGATGGTTCTAGTGTTCCAAATATTTTGAGAGTGTAAAAAAAAAAAAAAAAGAATGGAGGGGGTTAAGTTATTTTAGTGTGTGGGCTTCGGGCTTTCTCTGATAGATAAAAAGCCAAGGTCTTGGGGAACGTACAATAATAAGACCCCTGACCACCGGAGACCAAGGGCGGGTAACTAATGAGGTGGTGGTACTACTTTAAGGGAGTATGGGTCCAAGGTTCCCGAGTGAAGTATCGTTGAGAACACAGAGGAATAGGTATAACTTTACATCTCCGTCCAACTTACTTCCGTACTGGATCCGTACATAACATTAATACTGTACTGTAAAGTAAAGAATGGATACGGAGAACGACGGAGACGACGCAGAGAAAAAGGTCAGAATAGTGGATAATAATAGTAAAGTGGAGTAAGCTGTAAATAATAATTATAAGTATTCCCCGTATGATAGGGGTGCGGAGTGACTAGAGTTGTCGAAGCCCTCCCGGAGCACCGTTAAATCGATCGGAACGGGTAAGAGAGCAAAATCTCAAGAAACAAAATCTTTTTTATGTGATGTAACTCCGGCCAACGAGTCAAGACATACATATCAGGACCTGATTCACAGTACGTATGTAGATAATAATAATAAATATTTATCTTTTCTTTTTTACCAAAAAAAAAAAGGTTAAATGGCGTCATACAGATCAATCGCCGTAGTACGGTGAGGTAGGGGGTTCAGTGCCACTAACCTTTTTTTTTATCTAATCTGGCACATGACAGGAGCGTAGGGAAAATAGGGAAAAGTAGGTAGTACTCTATGTAAATTAATAATAAATAAATTTTTTGGGAGAGAAAGGAAAACCAGGAAGAGAAAAAGAGGAATAGTTAGCCCCAGACCAGAGCCAGCAACCAAAACCCCACCGAAGGCCGTGCGGCGTTTGCCAGCAAACCAGAAAACCCAGACTGCTGGGGCCAGCCAGTTGTGTTTTACAGCAGTAGCGCGGCCTGAAGATGAGCGGGGAAAACCCGCCAAGTCCGCGAACCAGCACGTCCCCAGAATTCGGGGCTTGCCTCGGCCGGCAATTGGCCCGCCGATGGTGGGACCGATGGAGAGACTGACAACCCAGGACTGGTCGGTGTGTGAAAGCCCGGGACTTCTTACTCATGGAGAGGTCAGGAACTGCGACACGTTGGTGACTAAACAAAGGGGCCCCCCCTTAAGAATCGTTGGGACGGCATCGGCAGCACGGCTCCACTGTTGGAAGCTTCCCTGGAGGGACGGCCTGGGCCGCAAATATTCTAGTTAATGCCCCTTTGTTTTCGGAGCTCTCCGGGGAGGTATGCTAGGTATGTATCTATGTACATGTAATGTACCTGATAGTTACTCTTTCAAGGGACAGTCGTATCCAAAGTTGCCTCTACAACTTGATAATAGGTCGTGAATAAAAAAAACCCTAATCCTCCCCGCTCTTCCGACCACTAGTTAATGCCCCCCGCCACACCACCTCGTCCCGAGAGAACTGGAATGCGCCAGTGACCAAACTGGCAGCCGCGCGGCAGCCTACTGGAAACCAGGGTCTTTTACCTTCAGTCCGCCTCCCGACCCCCAAAGTCTAATGGGCGACGGTGCGGGTTGGTCGCTTCTTTGAGGTTGGGGGCGCCTGCTGACCCCAACACCACACTAATTATTAATTAGCAGGAAATGGCAGACAAAAAAATAGGGAATCTTCACAATCAGGTCCATTAATGGCATTGTGGGAGAGGGGTTTCCATTTTGCTTTTTCTTTTCTTTTATTTTGCATGGTATGTATCTTTTCCCTGAAAAGAAGCCTTCTTGTTCAATTCGAAAAATAATATTTCCACCATAGTCGCCATATCACGTGACTCAGATAACTCAACAGTTTCAACCCTGCGTGCTGTTTGAACTGACTCAAGGGAATGTTGGTGCCACTGGTCCATGAGAACTTGGGAAGTCCTTTCCAGGTCGTGTATTTCCCCAAACAATAACAGCTACTATGAACCTGGGAAAAATTCCATTCTGCAGGGCAACAAACCTGGCAACACGCGGATGAGTGAGACTACTAAGCAATTCCCTGCTGTTCCGAGTATCATGCATGGATAGTCCTGGTTCAGAGTCGACTTCAACCCCTCTAGCCAGCTCTAACAACATTTGAAATAAACCGGTCAGTGATATGGAGCATGGAACCGCGCGCCTTAATCCTTGGACCTAGCTACTAGTTAATGATCTAGGGTCCTTCGGTTGGAACCAAGTGCCGTTTGAGGTTGAAACTTGAAAGATTCAAAAAAATGACCCACATCTTGGCAGAGAGTCTAGTAATAAGTATAACGACAGAGAAGTGCTCGCCAATGCCATCGGCCCATCGCATTATTTCGGCACTGGTCGCCCCCAAAGCCGTTAAGAGAGCCCCTTCCCGGAGACTAGACAGTGGACCAGGACCCTGCAGCTTGCAAGAGGAATCCAACATTTTGTCGAACAAGACATTGAAATCGGGGCTGACAATAGGGCTGGACCCGGCTGGCATGGGAGTACCACCATAAATCATCCGAGTACGGTATTAACTAACTAACAATGATGAGTCTTACTATCTTCGTCAGAATCGGTTCGTTCCAAAGGATTGAGGATTGTTTCTTTATTCAAGTTTATTGTACATGCATAACTTGCCATTATTCTTGCCATCGCCTTGTTTTATTGATTGAACAATAATGACCCTGGCGATAAGCGAGGACGGTTGAAAGCTCGCCTTCCGATTGGCAATCTTTCCCCGCATATAACAGCAATTACTACATAGGCTAATGATATGGAGGCTCCACATTCAAGAAAAGCAACGAACCATTCCAAATTATCGGGACTCTTCAGGTAGTTATGTAACTACTAGTATTCGGTAGTTAGATGCTTCGTAATTACACCGTACGCATATCAGCCCCGCGTGTTCTCAAAGACGCCTAAGCGAAGCATGATAAGAATATTAGTAAAAAACATTTCTTAATAATATTACTACCATGCTATACTGATTTATCGGCTGTTTGAGTACTAGGTACTCTGTACAGAGATGTGTCTTTAATATACAGTCCTCGCTAGCTCTGTCCACTGAGAATCGATGTCGAAAATGCCACTACGGATACGTACATACACGACCTTTGCTTTTTCTGGCAAGTTCGATCTGAAAAAGCAAATAAAGGGACACCACTTTTCACCGTCAGAGCGCAAAGTGCGGGGGAGGCCTGTAATCCGTCAGAGAACTGGGTACCTGGCGCCAAGAATCGTCGCTTGGACAAGTATGTCCGTCCGCTATGTTCCATTTCTCTTCTTCTTACATAGAATATTTCATCTTCCAGCTTGGGGGAATCATTCCCGGCTGATACATCATTCTCATCATTCTCATCCCGAGCGTTAGCTATCATAGGCAAAATATTGACTTTCAACTGGCATTCCCGAGTGGTCCAACTCCACTCCCACGCGAAGGCACAGGGGTAACTAAATCTATGAGCACGGAGCACGGGTCACATCGGGTGAATTTGGCTCAGGTCGGTGTTTGCCGGGTGGGTAATTAAGTCTTGTCATGCTTGATGTAGGGACCCCGATCGGTGCTGAAAATCTTGTTTCCACCTGCGAGATCGATACCTACCTACCTGATCTTGAGCGTGGGAGTAATTTTCTATTGGAACGGGATAACGTCACATCAAGCAAAAAAAGGGACGATGATACGAGGGCCACTACATATCAAAAGCAATCATCATCGATTCTAGTTGTCCCTTGGGCCTTGGCGCTTGATCGAAGCAGCTTATTCTTCCTTGGACCCCTTCTTTCATCCCTATACAGTATCAGAATGCGGACAGCCACCTTTAATTTAGAAGCTCGTTGTTCGGCCTTCTTAACCTCCGTTCCTCCGCTCTGCTGACCGCCAATATGGTCAAGTCTTTATTTTTTTTCTCAAGACAGGAATATACTAATAAGTAGTGGCTTGTTTTCAACACATAGAGTTCGGACGGCCCTCTTCGTTGCCACCGTGTCTTTGGATCCAGAATATATTATCGTGAAATGTTCTAGCCGCGATCTGGATCATCTTGGACCCATGCCAATTAATAATGACATTATGCACTATTGATTGCGTGTCACAGTAGAATAGAATGTACTAAGGTCATTATTTATCATTAACAGGCTCTCAGTGAAAAGACGTGCAGGGCAATTTGGGCAAACATCCTCATGCCAAAAATACATTTGGGATGAACTGAGCAATTATATACTGACGATGAGACCATGCTCCTCAGCTGCTGTCCCAACACATCGCGATGTTCAAGGAGAGGGGAGTCAAGGCGATCATTTTCAGGGCTCGGCATAATGGCTAAGCCATGTATGATACCTTAACGACTTTTTTTCTCACATACTGCCAGCTGTCCAATATGTGTCCTATCATTATAGTAGACAGCCACCACATAAACTAAATTGCTACTGATATATCTGCAGGTTGCCGTCACTGGAAATAGCACGAATACAAAAGGAAAAAAAATCAAGGGGGTTATTCTCTTACCATGTACTTGAATCTTTCAAGCGTCAATGGTTAAAGCTTTAATGATACTATCATAAAAAAAAAAATGAAGCAGTAATGCCAAATTCCAATATTTCCTCCATAATCCTGTGGAACCCGGGAACCAGGTCTTCGGTACTCGTCTCTTAGCAACAACACTTTTGTTAACAAACTATGGAGGTGATTAAAACTCATCACCATCCCTACACTCGAGACTGGACGTGTGACCAAGCTTAAAAGCCATCCAGCACAGTGACGACAGGGAGGTTACTTAAAGAATCTTCTAATTTTAACTAGGATCTGAAAGAGGAATGGTAATAGCAATAATATGTAATAACAATAATAATAAACTTTCAATGTACATAGTGTGGCAGTACTTACCTAGGTATGTGGAGAATGTAACGATGTAGGGAATACGCCAAGAATTTTCTAGGAGATACATCCGAATGATAAACCGATTGTTAAGAAACGTAAGGAAAAATGTAGATATCCCGTTCCTACATAGACACTCGGTACTTGCCTCGACTTCTAGATGCCGAGACGGCGTCTGTGGCGTGTGCTCGACTCTCGTTCTTCCAATATAATGATTTTACCACCGTTGGAGCTAAGTATGCTGCAGATAATAAGATACGGGGTAGTTATTCTACAGCCTTACAGGAGGCGATGCATTATTAACTAGAACAGACGATTTTTGATACAGAGTTATGCTCTCTCTCTCTCTCTCTCTCTCTCTCTCTCTCCTCCATTTGTTTTCCAAGTCTCTTTTCAGTTTTACGGATATAGATAGGTATATAAATAGATTAGAGAAATTGGATAGGATAGAAAGATAACTAACTTACAGGTGATCATTATTATTTTATCAAAGAGAGAACAATAATTAACATTTATACGGTTATTGTCATGTGTCATGTAGCTCCAGGAAAGCACCAATTATCATAATGACCAAGTAGGTAGATAGTTAATCCTTTTGAGCCTGAAGCAAGCTCTAATAATCCTAACAGAATTATGACAAATATTTAATTTACTTACCTATAATAAGCTATTTGTTAGGTTATTTTAGTACCCCTTGTTATAGGCTCTTTACTCCGTTTAAGTTATACCATATGTCCAGTAACTAGTAGTAGTATGTCCTAGTTTATACAACATTTCATCTCGTTCATTAGGAAGTTATTACAGAGTACTATACTCATTTATGTATGTATCACAATCACAAAATCTCGCCTCACTTTTCTTAACTGAGTTTGCCTTAAACCCTAAAAACAGGGACTCTCCCTTCCCCCACTCACTTCTTACCTCCAAAGTCGTTGACAAAATGCTGGACGTTGCTGTATAGTAAGCCTAGGAGAGCGAATGAAGGTATTGAAATAAGAGAGAAAAGAAATGATTTATTATTATACAAACAAGAAAGCATCGCTTCTATGTACTACATGCGGAGAACGCAGTCACCAGTGATACTTATACTACTACTTATCATAGTAACGAATGGTTTTGCTTTTAGGAATTGTAGACAAGAGTCGAGACTACTACTTCAGCTCCATTAACTATCATATTACGACGGGTTAAGGGGAAAAAAAGAGGGCTTTTATAATTATAATAACCACCTAGTTAGTTATTAGTGGCCTCCACTTGTGTACTCCCACCAGGTTTCTTTCCCTTTTCCCCCTATTATTGTATGCAACATGCCAAGAAATCAGAAGAGTTTCCTTACTTATTATATGTAGCTAGTGGTAGTTAGTACTATTTAAGTTATCTGCGTCGTTACTCTAGTTATCGTAGGGGCCCTAAAGACACAAAATGCATTCTTTATTTAAGATATCTATATATAAGGAATAGGTACGGTTCGCATCGGGGTTTTTCAATAAAGATTTTCTTCTCACTGGCTATTGTTTACTGCGCCCCTGTGCTTTTTCTTTTTTCTTTTTTCTTCTTCTTTGGATGTTGTGCTGCGGCTTAACCTCGATTTAGTATAACCGTCGGCCGCGAAGCAAGTAATAATAAGATTGACTTAACCTATTACATTATTAAGGTGTTGATGTACTAGTACTAGTACATAATTATTACTAGTCACTACTAAATAGGCATTACTCCTCAATGCCATTATGCTCCATTGCTCATAGTTGATTTAAGTTTACCTTGGTACCCACTTAGCTTAGCTGCTGTTATGCAATTGGTAGGAGTTAAATAACCAATGCCTTTCCCAACCTTTAATACCTAAATTCGTTTCTTATTTCTTTATTTTGGGCTGTTTCAACTTCTTATGTATGGAATGATAGAACTGCCTATGATAGAAGCCTATAGTCGTTTACTCTGGCGTAATTTTTGTTAAAAAGTTGAAATTATAACATGCAAAATCGACTACGATCTTCCCGCACACTGACTGAATGTTTTTTTCTCCACCAATATCTATTATTATGCCGAGGTTGTTCTGTTTTCTAATGTCTTATCAATTGTTAT
Organism: Elaphomyces granulatus; assembly: GCA_002240705.1. Lineage (NCBI taxonomy): Eukaryota > Fungi > Ascomycota > Eurotiomycetes > Eurotiales > Elaphomycetaceae > Elaphomyces > Elaphomyces granulatus. Next base: position 23,520 of record NPHW01002979.1, read on the forward strand.
TAAGCCTTTGAACCGGCATTGCATGGTTTAATAGTTATATCCATCAGATTGTCGTCACTTCCTTCATCGAAGGGAATTGATTGGATGTATCGACGGACTTGTTATAAAAGAGCCATGGCACCAGGAGAAGATCATGCTACTCCCTAAGGGCACGCAATTCGTCCATCGCAGTAGGTCATTATCGAATGTAGAGATCTGACGATAGTATCAGAGTACGTTTCACCCTAGTGTTGTTACATTCGTATTCCTAACATGCTTATATGGATAGTCAGAGAGGAGTTCGTATTCTTTTCCTTTCTTTTTTCCGTTTACTTCTGCCTTCTCTAGAGATCTTCCGGGCCCCTTCTAGACGCTTCATTTGTTATCCAATGACGTTAGATAGAGAATGTGTGTTATGAATAATGTGGACATAAATTATTCGTATGCCTGGTCTATCTGTCATTTTTTACCCTTCTCATTGCTGTCGTATTCGGGGAGAGAGCTTAATCGCTTCTAGATGCGATTATAAATAGAGATAGATATATAAGCGGAGACGTACACTTCAACCGGAAATAGTAAAGGCTCGAGATAATATATGGTAGCACGCTTTCATTTACTCGGCTGAGCTTTTGCTCTCGTACTTTTGCTTCTCTCTATCTATTACAAATAGCGATGCAGGGGATATCTGATATTCCTGCCAAACAGATGAGGAGTCAGCCTTACCACAGTCACACCTAGACCTGTTGGAAACGATGGGTGGGACAAAGTGGAAAGGGCACCTCATTATCGACATTTGCCCATTCAAGAAGCAAACGCATATTTGGAAAATTCCTGTTTACCCCTGCTCTGCCATTTTCGCCAAACAATTTCAAGCATGCAACAAAGAAAAAGAAAAAGAACGGTAGTTCCGCAAGACAGTTTCTCTTCTGTCCTTCACTTAATCCAAGGATATGGATTTGAGGAGAAAAATGTGTCTAGCAGAGCGAAGTCTCTTTTGCCTGAGGAGCTACCTAGAAAGGCGTCAATTGAGGTTCCTGTTCCTGTGATTTCTCTTTATTCCTATTTCTTCACTACACAGTATCAATATCAACACTGCTATAATGTCAGCATACCTAGTACATTTTTTGGGCATGATATGCATGTTATTACCAACTTGGATAAGTGAAAGATGTGACAGATATTTAAGGCACACAGGATGTTGTGTGCACACTTTTGTCTGCATCCAATTAGGTGTGAATACTACTGAGCATAACAAGGAGGATACTACCATAAGTTGAGAGTCGAGACTCCATTTATTAATAATATCCTGGCGGAGTTTACCCGAGTGCGCCGCTATGTATGTAGGCATTGTACATACGGATAACAGCTGAAGCCACCTTTCCAAGATCGGGATACGCGTGCTAACTGCTAGGCAAATCTATTGGCTGGCCGTTCCTCGCATAAAACAACGGAAAAAAGCCACGCGGGGAATGGCCGCGCATGGGATATGTAACCGATCGCATGGTACATTTTGAGTATGCATGTAGCGTTTGAAAGCTAAGCCTTGTGGACGGCAAAAACAGGGGCTAGATTTGGCTCGTGTGAAGTCTCCTTTTTAGAAAGAATTTGTCGATACTACGAAAAGCAACGGACGTAGATTGCGAACCAGGTTTCAATGTTGCTATATTATGTAGCTACATAGTATTGATAGACAGAACGCGCCAAGAAGGATTGGCGAACACGGCAGGGAGAAGCAATTAGATTGATGGAAGTCTCTTCCACTCATGCTAGTGAAAACAACGGACGAGAATATTGCATTGCATCATATCAATTGTTTAGAGCCACGTAGTTAACCTATAGCATAGCATATACATAATTGGCGACTCCCCTAATTTCCTTAAGAGTATTGCCTCATATGCATTTGGCTGCTTCTACAAAGTATCAAACAGTTTATCTTTTTTTTTTGCAGCTTGCTAGCTATAGTCTGCACTGATACAATATCGCGAATTCATGAACATAATATAAGCGTGTAAAACTACTATTCTTTGCTCTTTCATTTCCCGGTTGAAGAAGGTACGTACATATATTTAGCAACTCATAATCACTACTCAAAAGACTAATAAAACCGGGAATAGGTATCATATTCCTAAACGAAAATGAAAAGACGTGAATTTACCAAAGTGTACTCGACTCAGACGGCTCTGTATGTAGTATTACCAACGATGGATGATGCTATCTCATGATGAAATTGCATGCATGCACCGGGTACATGGATACTAAATAATGGGGAAATGTGTGTACGTAATAAAGCCCCTATCATCACATGATGATAACAAACCAGCTTGGTTGGTTCCAAGTCAACTTGACGCTGCCGCTTGACGATGTTCAAATGCACCTCTAACAAGGGGAGGCAACCTTGTTTTGAACTCGTGATTCAAATTCTCTTGCACGACTATGTATATGCAGCTCTTGCGTTAGTCGGGTTAACTAATTAATAGTCGCGTGACTTCACTGACATAATAACCCTCTTTTAATGAGGCTCGAGGATAATATATTCCTTAATTCCCCTAATTGAAGGAGTTGTCCATGTGCATCCAAAATTGTAACAAAATTCGGTCAGACCGGTCTGGAGATACTCTGAAAAGCGTGTCTGCTATTCATCTTCGCACTGTTCGAGGGACGATTATGGAGAAACGGTGAACGACTCACTCATCATTCTATCTTATTACTATAGCATCGTCCGTCGAATCCCTCTTCCTATGTTCAAAAGGGATTTAATTTCGAGGTGCAGAATTTGTTTGAGGCCTTCTATTAACAATGGTCAATGGTTTCTTAGAACTTACGGTCTATTTGGGCCGAATCTACTCCCTGCTTCGAGGTTGTTTTACCTATTGCCCAAGTTGTTACAATTCGATATCAGAGGTGTGGATACTCACACTTTCCCCTCAACTTTTCTCTCTTGTCCTTTTCCTTTTCACTTTTATGGATCTCTTTCAGTAGATTAGAGAAATTGAATCGAAAAGGCAAGTATTATTTTATTTAAAAAGAATACATAATAATAATAATAACACCACAAAGTTCATATGTATTACCTAGAAGCAAAGCTCCCCTTAAAAATTGAAAAAAAAAGGGAATCATCACTATCACAACAATACTCGATAATGGAGTATTTCTCACACCACCTTTGATCCCTTTGATACCATTGCCTACGAACAACAGGGTGGCTCTCCAAAATCTTCCGCTAAATGTGTTATACCGTTAGCAGTAACCGGTGACAAAAAGAATATTTCGCAATTGATACCTATTGTATGCCACATTTTGGTAATGAGAGAAACTGGAGACATGTACATTTGGCCCCAGGATGATGGATCCCCCATTCCTCCTACTAGAATTTGCCGCGTTGCATGCATGTGATGGTGCTACTGTGCTAGAGGCAGGCGACCTGGGCCGCCCTTATAAGCACATACATATACCGTTCATTATTTCTTGCCATGATGCAGGATATTTCCCAGTTACGTAAAAACAACATGGAGACTAACTAATGCAAAGTTATAATGTTTTGTTGGTAATTATTTCTCACACCAAAATTGCAAAATCAATATGACCACTGACGAGAACGCTCAAATACAGTGTACACTATGTAACAAATCAAATCTGCATCCTCTCCTGCCTCAATTTTGTAGTATATAGTCATAGTGATTATCCGAGGCCTCAACGATGATATACGACGCGATGCGGAACCAAAGCCCGAATGCAAAAGCTCGCAAAAGTACCAAAAGTTAAAACGCTTGACTGGGTCCACTTGTGGAACAATATATATGATTCTCCAAGGGCCGAACCTTATTTGTCCCAACGACATGTCATTAACAGAGAGGCGGTGAATTTAGCGTGGGATCTGCATGAGAGTAACTTACCCTATGCTTGGGCCAAGATCTACGTAGTACATACAAAAGCACTCATGTGCGACTTCATATTGACAGATATGGCTTTGGTATCTCAATAGGAGAGAAAAAAAAACCCCCCTAAGCCATTTAAGTTATCAATTGATAAGAACACCTACTCCCATATTACCAATTTATCAACCACGAGCGGTGTAGACTAGTCACTAACATATGTACCTAGTAAAACTCGGCGACCAGCAATCGCCCTAAATGTACTGGGGTACCGAGCCAACTAAATATGATAATACTACTAATTATGTACTCCGCACATGCATAATTGATTATCAATATTGCTTTTTCCGTCGATAGCATAGCTTCCTATTTTTAAGCTACTCTCCAATCTCTCACTATCAAATCACTATCATTATGTAGTTCCTGTGGTAGTTAATTAGAAAGCAAGCCTTTCAATCAATAGTGCCAAGTAGGTACATACGTGCGTTGTACATATGCATCCATGCCCGTCAGCACTACTCTATTGTGCCTCTGGAGGAAATGACGTTTTCATGACTCGCTATCTTTCCCATGTGTCTGCGAAGCTCGAAGCTCTAAATAAACGGAACTGCCCTATTTTTCAACCTTTGCATCTGGAGAGTTTATCATTTCCCTAGAAGAGACTGTGACAGGTCCCGATTGTTAGACGACTCAGATTAGAACGTAAAATTTTTTATATCTTTGAATCAATCAGATAGGAAAATGATCAGATTCGCCTGTTACATCATTATCATGAATAAAAGTGAGGGTTGTTTAACTTGTGGAGTATACTAGCTATAGGGAGGGTATATGTGCTGTTATTATTATCCGGGGTAAGCTTTCCACTGGCTGCATATGTACAGTAGCATTTGCATTTTACTCGTTATAACATAAGAGTTACTTTCGAATCTCAACTTGTCATGTGCACCGGGTAGTGCAGCGGCTAGCCAAGATTGGGGTCAATAGTTATACCTACATATAATATACTGCCAGGGTTTCGCCGCTTCGGCCCCTCATCCGAGTTTTATGACCTCGTGAAGGATTAAATATTTACCTACATAACCTATCGGACAAAGATCCTTAATTGGAGACCCTGCGGATCGCTCGAGTATATATAGGAAGAAATGATATGGTAGTTATGGGATTCGGGCCGTGGATAAAAGAATTAGCTGTATCTTCTCGAATTTGCACTTCTCTTTTCTATAACGACAATTCCACCCTGATAAATAGGTTATAAAATTTATAACATGGGGCTAACGATTTATCACGAGGGCAATAGTAGTACATAGTCATTTATTAATAAGTCTGCAAATTTGCGTGCTAGTTGCGAAGTGGCAGCGGGGCGCCCGCTGCTTGAGTATGCACAAAGTATTTCATGATCATATTTTTGGGGCAGCCCCTGAATGGGGAAGGACAAAATAGGAATTTTGTTTTCGTTTTTCACCTATCACCTTTACAAAAAGTCAAGCTGTGGGTCTTATATATAGTTAAATCAGCCTTGCATCCGGGTCTTCCGAGCAGGCCCTAAAACACCGGAAGACGCGACGAATAGCATTGGGATCGGCCTAGAATGATAGTCCCAAGACCGAATGCGACATTTTTGGTAATGGTCCCGATTTGGATTACTCCTGTTGCATTGAATTAGCGAGAATTATTGCTCCGAGTCGAAAACTGTCTCTTATGATCTAATTTGCATGCGCCTTTAAACGGAGACAGCTCGCCTGACTGCAGCCAGGATCAGAGGGACTTATTAGCCATATCATGATAACGACTTTCTAAGGCGTATCGTCTATTGTAGACATATAGGAGTGCCATCTGTTGAGGCTGCTTGTCCGAGGGAAGAAGAAGGAGAGCAACTATGGCTATCAGAATCAATGGCTACATACTCTTCACATTCCTCTTTGCACAATGTAATATTATTAATAAGCCTCAACATTCATCAGAAGCTCGCTTTTCACATGCTCGGCCACGAATTACTGCCAGCCTAGGCCCTATGATCCAGATGCCCGGAACTATTACGTACCTGCTGATCATTCCAGCGGCCAGCCAGGGTACTGTCTTCTAGATAATGGAATGGCCACACTTTGTTTTAGGCTCGCGATTATTCATATGCATGGACCGGCGGTGGGCTATAAGCTATCGTAGGCTCGGCAAATTGAACAACTCGGGGTGAATCTTGAATATCCACACAAGAACTGCTTCTTGTCTTTGATCATTTGATGTGATCAGCCGGCTGCGTAAGCACTGCCATGGTGACCATTGTGCTCAGCTCGATGGACAGTGTGATATCAATTCTGACAAAAGTGCAGTAGAAGGTGCTCTCGAGCATATTATAATATTGATTAATGGAAAACTTCTTTGTTACTATTCTGGCGAATCATTGTTAGGTAGGAACAACCAACCCTCGGTACATTTTCCGTGAAGCAACATCACGACGCTGCAGAGTATTATCTGTTCCTCTTGGGATGGCGTATGAGGTTGTAGCAGGGCTGAAGCCTGAAACAGTGGAGTTTCAGATGGCATGGTCTTTTGATGATACATACGCATTTCTTGGGTTGCTTTTGGATGAAGCAGTAACGTCACCTAGAACGTAGAGTATCATCTAAAGAAGTAGTCAGATATTTTTAGACTGTGGATTGATTCTGTTTCTGGATCTCCCTGTTTCCACATTACTACTCTATGCATTACTTAGACGCTTTTTCGATTTTCGAGTTCTCTCCATCTCCTGAATGGCCTCATCGTGACACATTCTAAGAGTTATAACTCCCATCTCGTTGAGATTTACTAATCAATTATCGTCGGAGACTGGAATGTCTAGTAAGAATCCATCAGAACTTTCTTGAGTCATGTTACAACAAGCACTGGCACCATTGGCTGATAAAGAGCTGTACAAAGATTGGTAAGTACGTACTGTACGTGTAGTAAATTGTCTAAGCAGAGGATTACATATGTAGTATAAAAGTATTGGAATCCAACGGGAGCGTCACACGTCGTTTAGTCAGGAAATATGTGGCTCTGGCAACATCCTATCCGACGACAGCGATATCATATCCGTTTCTCTTTGGATATCTATCATCACACCACTGTTTACTACTTTGATATTGTAGTCTGCATATTTTTGTCATGAAATCAGATCCACTGACAGCCAAATTCTAATTTATTGCCTCTCTCAGATCCACCATTCAACCTCTTGAGAACCAGCAACCTTAATAGAGAAGTCACATTGGGGGCCTATAAGAGGCAAAGATCTGATACGTTGGCCGACGTGAATCATATGAGGGATTGTAAGATTAGGTTCTTAACATGTTAGAGGTCATATGCATGACATGAGTGGACACTGCAAATCCATTGTTAAATATCATAATATTAATGAAACGGATTCTCTTCGCTTGGATTACGCAGCTTAGGACGGTTCCCCTGAAAAGTCTCACTACAGTGCTGACCCTTCTACATACGTACTAATAATAGATTATATTATAAGAGTCACGGTGACAGTTGTCATTGATATAAGCCGTAAATACTAAAACAGTTCGTCAAAGCTTCTGCTTCGTGCTTCGTGTGGACTTCTCCAAAGCCTTGGTATGTGCCTATTATACCATTGCTCAGCTATCTGGCTTGGCGGCTTGTTTATTATGGGTCCTTTCTTGAGTCCAATCTATGTACGTAGAAATAATGTTTCTTCGGCTACATGACCACTGTTCTGTGATTGAATCCCATTCCTCGACGTCGAGTCTCATCAAACACTGCTTGTCTTCATTTATCTAGAAGCCTAAGTTGACATCATTTCGTAACCTCATATATGTCAACAAGATAATCCTTCCATAAACGATGTCCCTGGCCCAACATACATGTATTCGACTCTATTTTTTGCCATCTTCCAAGGAAGGAATCTTAGTGTCAGGACTTAGATATACCTAAGTCTTGCCTAAGCAATCCTAGTACAGTGTGTGTCCTTAAAAGATAGAAGGTAGATAAAGTTTGTCTCCTGACTTGACAAGCAGAATGCTTGCTTTCTATTATGGTGAGTCTCATATATCTCGGTTTTTGGTCCTCAAACAGCATTTATAGGCGCCGTAACACCATACTTTTTTCTTTCTTTACAAGCTGGAATTATTTACCGTTTACTGAGTGTTTACGGGAATGAGGATGTTCACTCATCTTTTATCCGAGAAATTATTGAGTTGGGAGAAGTCGGAATACAGAGCAGCCAATTGCTAGTTAGGAAAATCGACAGACATCATGATGCATCCAGACACTCATTTCAACTACCATATGCCCACATCTTTATCTTAGCACTGGTGTGTTACTTAATAGGATATTGTCAATGATCTGATATCTGGAGCTGAAATTCAGCTCCTGATGAGTTGCTGTTAGTATCATAATCCTATTGATTAGAGGTAGTCCTCGTCTATTCAATGTAAAATACTGCACCAGAGTCCGCTCTTCAACAAAAAGGCTTAATAAAAGCTTTCATCCCTATCGGGCAGGTGATATGTAGAATTTTACAAAGTGTAGGTACGTAAGGTTGCTACATAGTATTATTATTATGTTATTACTACCTACCTAGTTATGTAGAAGAAGATATTCACGGGCAGTGATGAACACTTTTGTATGGCGCGTACGGTTCATACAAATGGGCGCCTCCGTTGTACCCGAATCCTCTCCTCTCACAACCAGAGCAACCACCGGTCGGGTTTAGATAATTTAATATCATTAGAATTGCCATGTGAGATTTCGTCTGCTATTGGCATTAATATACAATGCGATATGGTGATGAAATATAATAATATATAGTATATATGTATTCCGTAACAAACACATTATTAATAATTGAAGTCGACAACTTAAATGCTTCATAAGTTGCCACTGCAAATGGCTCATATATTTACAATTTATACAGCCTTCCTTTGTAGGAGATCCGAGAAAAGCAGGCTTCAATACGTTTATGTCAATAGAGATCTCTGGAATACGCAAGAACCTTCAACAATCGAGATGAAGTCCTGAAGCGATTGTCCGACCAACAATGACGTATGCTGCACCGGTATGGTAGCCACAACAAGCACTGGGAAAGGCAAAAAGTGGATGCGGTGAGAGCTGGCCAAGCTCCAAAATGAGGGCCTCCGAAGGGTACTGGGAGCGTACAGGGCCACCAGTATACCGGTCCTAGAAAATGAGGCCCAGATCCCTCCCGATAAAGCTTGTACTAGACAAGATAGTATTGGACCATCAGAGACGACAGCAGGGAGCAACTGGGCAACAGACGACAGAAAATTTCTGCAGGAGGATAAGGAATAACCTAAAGACAACGCCCGAATACTCTTGAACGACCAAATCGTCAGCCGGAACAGGGTGAAAACACGAGGAGGATACTCCAGGAGAAATAGAAACAGAAATGGGAAAACTACAGGCGGACACACGTTGATGGGCCCCCGGCAATAGCCGGTTTAAAGGCCAAAGAGATGCTGCCAAATGCGCCTGAAAATGAGAAGCCAGCTGCCGAGACGAGAAACCACAATAGCTACCCTTATCAGAAGCGAATGTATAGGTCTAAGAGCGTTCCTTCACAAGAGGAGGGTTCGACAACCCGGCCTGTGACTGTGGAGGAGGACGCCAAACAGCTAAGCATACAATCATGTTCTGTACAAAGCGGGATAGGACAGGGTTGTTCGAGGCGGCAGGCTCTCAAGACTACAGAAAAATGGTGTCTACGGCGAGGAGAATCCGGGCAACCACTAGGTGGATGATTAGCCACGGTACTATCCTTGAGCAATTCAATTTGTATAACCAATAGTTGGAGAGATAGCGGAGGCAGTTGATGCTAGAAGGCATACAATACTAGTACGATACAGAAAACAGTTGCAGCCGACTTTGTGAGAAATTTTACTTCTCATAAGGGTAGGACCCAGGCGGCACCGAAAGCGTCTATCATAGAACTAATAATAATAATGCTCTGTCCTGGAAGATGAGCGGATAATGCTGTCGATGACAAGTCGACATCTGGCCGCCGTCATATTATCGTCTTGTTTTACTTTCACCACAAGTGGTCAGGTTGAACATATGACGGGATGTTCTACCTAGGGTTCCTATCCTAAACAAAGATCCTATTTCCAGGCGTCGCTATACGCCGGAGATCTCATGGTCCAATAATTGCATTTGTGTCGATGGGAATAAAACTACATTAATTGCAATTAAATGTTCACCGGGGCTGCTAAGTTGATGACTTGGAAGGCTATGATAATTGGCTACTATGGTAATTGCAGCCATATACTGGGAGATTGAACATATGGATGCCGTCACTGCTTTTCTCCGCGGCGAAATCGGCGAAGATACGTTGAGCAACCTCAGGCTGAGCCAATGCACGACTGATAATGTCAGAATTTTCAACCCTCATTAGTAAAGTGCTAAAGGCACTACACTGAAGCAGTCACCACATCCTTAACAACTAAAGCTTCGTAAAGAGTTTGAAGCCCTGGAACACGTCCCGATACGGACGGATTTGTATGTATACAGAAATACCCAGGCTAACGTGACCGTCGATACTTGTCTCGTTAGGCCTGCAGGTATAGCACTTAGTCAACCGAAAGCTGACCGTTTGAGATGCAAGACATAGGACTCTGCAACCACTTGATGGAGTACACATTACGCGCGACAAAAAAAGTTTGAACGATTACCCTCCTTTATTAATAAGATCCTGAATAAATTCAGAATGGAGGACTGTCTACCCAAGCCCATCCCAATGGATATAGTTGTGCCTTTTCAGTATCTGGAGGTATGAGAACCGATGTATACGATGGTCCGTTGTCCGGACACAGAGAGGTACTTGCAGCTGGTAAGTCAGTTGAGGAAAAGCCTCCTGAGAAGCTAGTCAACTTGATTTCACCGATTGATAGTTCTCGATGGTTCACTAATGCAATGGAGGAAGTCGACTCGGTGGATTGCTCTATCGGCCTTGACACTTCTGACACGGGTTCTGCATCGGGTTGTTTCACATGCTGACGTTGTGGCGTAGGAGGGGTAGCCTTTTCAATAATTGCATTTCTTGACTTCACAAGCCCAACAAGGGACAAACCACGATTTTCGGACAGATGGGCCCAGAGACAAAACGGAATAGAAAGCAGAATTAACGTAGACCAACTTTCGAAGGATCCTTCGAGAGCGATCTGGTCTACCTCTACACTTAATACCTCGGGGCGGATATTGGGAGTTCAACCACCAGACAAATTCTCGAACTTCTGGAAGTAGATTACCACGGAAGGAAATTGAAATAAGCGGCCTCAGGATGGTCGGGTTTTTTTGTGCTGCCTGTGAAGATGAAGGGCCCAACTTAATTGGGTCGTGATGTCCGGACAAGACCACATGAATTGGACTCTGGTTAGCCAGTACCTCATCCAGGCTCATCAAGGTGAGGAGCTCAGAAATAACTAGACCACCTGGTCGAGCGGCTTCTTCTCTTAGATGCTTTGTGAGCACATATGTAAATGGCGACCCAATTGCCCGGCTGGACCCTGGACCCCCTGCGATCCCTTCCCTACTGCATCCTGCCAAAACCTCCATCGTTGCCTTTCCACCTTTCGTGACTGAGCCTGCGGCGTGGCAACAATCAAGAATGAGTAAAACATCGAACCCCACTCTCTCGAGCGGCCCCTGTAGCTCATACCAAGAAAAGACCGGATGTATGGAGCTATCGAGGTTGTATGTGAGGTGTCTGTATCGCGATCAGAAATGTTTTGCGAGTAGATAGTGTACAGAGATATTGAGACTTACGCAGACCATATTAATTTTCCATCTTTTACCGCTCCGTCATAAAAAATCAGTAACAAAACCTTTTCTTCCGTTTCTAATGGCTCGGCTATCGTATTAGCAAGAAGTCTCTGGACTTGGACCTGGGCGTTGCGCGACGGGATCTCGAAGTATTGGGTCTCGAAATTATAGATCTTTTCGAAGACATCCATTAAAGCAAAGGTTTCGTCCTTGATAATCGAACCGGCTTCTGGTTTTTTGAGCCCCAGGTCATTGGCCTTCCAGTTAAAGAACAAGCCTTTCAATTTATCGTAAGGTTTTCTTTCAAATATTGCCTTTAGTGCTGTGTTGGCGGTATGTTTGAACAAATCACGGACGTCAAGTTCGTCAATATCACGATCGAAAGAGTTGTCGATTATTTGATTTGTAAATAGCATTATACTTTTTAGACCCAATTTGTCATAGACGCCTGAGCTCGGGCCTCGGGCGCTTGCACCAGCAACGTCGCTGAAAAAAGCCTATGATATACATAAAATGAGATTCCGGCTTCAGTTTTCGTTAAGCAGTAAAGAACTACTTGAGCGCCTCAGCAGGATGGCAGCAACCCAGTCAAAGACAGCACAGTTGGAGAGAAAAAAACTCCGAGAAAAGAGAAACCGTCGCAGATATAATCTCATCAAGAAAACCTATGAGTATAGCGCAATATGTGACATGTAGTACGTATTTAATAATAAAACCCCTTACAAGGGCATTTGGGCCAAGGAAATAAAAACCAGCATAATTACATACTTAAGTCGCGATCTACGCCATCTTTGGCCTCTTTCCCTTCTTTCCCTTTCTCTCTCTTAGTTCCCTTCCCTTCCTTTTTTTCTTTCTAGATTGACTTTTATCCCAGAGTTTAAGCCTGAGTGTGATTTTGGGCTTGACTCGCAGTCGGATGCGAGGGCCACGGTAAGCATCCTCTTGATCTCGAGCCACCTCGCTATTTGGCAAAGCTTTGGACTGATCGCGCCCAGCATTGACCAGTGTTCCGCTGAATTCGGCGGCGGCATCGTCCGGTGAAGGGGTGGGCAAGGGCGATGACCAGTGTAAGTACTGATCAAACATTGCATCATCATTGTCTCCTGGCTCGAAGGAGTCGATCGTAGGGCAATCTTTGGGACCGGACTCTCCGCGCTACGATGAGACTGATCGCGCCCAGCATTGACCAGTGTCACTCCGCTGAATTTGGTGGCGGCATCGTCTGGTGAAGGGGTGGGCTCGGTACACCGAGGTTTTTTGTGAGTGGTGACGAGTCTGCCGGAGACGCTGGCGTGTAGGGACCGGGCCTACTGGGGTGGCATCCACTCAAGGAATTCGGTGCAGTTCGAAGATTTTCGCTTACGGCTTTGATGAGCACCCTGTGCTTCCTTGTCGAGCGGCATTTTCTCGCCTTGCGAGTCGAGGGCTGTCAAATTGGCCAGTTTCATGGGATTTGTACGGCCGAATCCATGTTCATCCACAAAATGAAATTGAAGTGCAACAGCATCTTTGGGGGATGTGCCGCAAAGCGGATGGGGGCACAGAAGGGGCCATCAGCATTCCTCGAGGTGCTCATTGACGTGATTCCACAGTTTGTGGTCTCGCGTCCATGATTCTAGTCGCTTGGATGCGAGTAACGCTGTCTCATTCATACAAAACGAACAATAACCTGGACATACCAACGTGTGGCAGTAGGTGATAGTGTCGCATTGCTTGGTTGCCATCCTAGCGAGGTGTGACTGACAGTGAGGCTCCCACTCTTCATCCACGACCCAGTCGAAGCACTGGTAGCAGTAGTGGACATTCAACTGTAGGCACTCGAGATGGCTTGCCATTTCCCAACGGACGCAAGATTGAACATGCTGACTGCGCTTAGTTTTGGGCAGACTGCTTTCGTTAACGTAAATCTCCAATGAGCGGAGAGAGAGAGCTTACCTATCTAGTTGAAGCTGACAGCATTTGATAGAGCAAGCGCCATCGACGGGGCGCGATTTTGGAAGATAGAGGACGGTTGAATCTTGAACACAGAGAGCGTGGAGATCCTGCAGGGCCTGCCACATCTCGCCCGACTTCAAGGGCTGATCGGCGGCCATTTTCTGCGCGAGGCGTCCTCGCTCGGGGAGCAACAAGCAGATATTCTGAACGAAATCGGTCTTAGACTTGTCTTCCGTGACCCCTCTTCCTCGTGTCAGGATTTTCCAGTCCCGGCGTCAGTGCTCCTGGTACTGGTGTAGTGCTGCGGACTTCGTCTTCTTAAGATGGTTTGCGTAACGCTGTTTGGCTTTATTGAGAGCCTTGTCACCAGTTCGCGTGAGTGTCCGAACCTCCTTTTCAAGTTCGCAGAGCAGCGGATCATGGTTTAAGGCCTTCTCGAGGTGCATAGGTAGTTTGTTAGGTAGGCCGTCCTCATGAAACTGCTCCAGGCTTTGAAAATATTCGATGTGACGGTGATCACTCTCTTCGTCCCGGAAAGCCGCCTGGCCATCGACCGAGGAGCAGTTCGCCACGTAACTTTGACCGAACACTCGTGGATCGGCCTGCGTCAGATGCTGTGAGCGTTGGACCGCAGTATATCGTTCTAAAGACGTAGAGTTAGCAGAAGCACACGAATAGTCGAGTCCATATGGCTAGGAGATCTGTTAGAGGCGCCAAACTTCACGACCTCCCAGATAGCTCATGCTGACAGACGGAACCAACTTATTATCAACGCTCTTGCCGAGTTGCCGCCGCATCGCGTGAATCGATGGGCCACAGAGGTAGCCAGCATTTGTCAGAGTGCTCTTGAAGATGGCGGTGAATGAACTTGTAGTCATAGGATCGTCGGTCACGCCGCCGGCTTTCGTGCATTTCCGAAGAATCGGTCATTCTAAGGCCGAATCCTTAAATCTGAGGACAAGCTCATCCTGGCCCGAGGAGATTTCCTGCGCCCGTACATCCTCGAGAGACTCATACCCAAACAGAGCGTCATCGGCAATGGCCATGGCGAGGAGGAAACCGGCGTCTTTATAGAAAAACTTTTCGTGGTCCTTTCCCGCTGCACTAAAGCTGAAAAGAACCTCACCGTCAGGGAAAGATAGAAGGACACGCGGAAAGTAAAGACATACACTACGTTGTCAGGATCACGATTATTTTTCACCCACCGCTGGTCGATCTTGTAAATGAGCCTCCAGCTTCGGCCGCTCACACGCTGTAAGACAAGCACGATGTCCTGAAGGTGGTCTGGACTCGATATCGCTCGGGGATAAAGATTAGGTCATCTCGAGTCCATAATGCAAGGACACGAGTAAGATCTCGGACAGTGAAA
>NPHW01002980.1:0-32840 GCA_002240705.1 Elaphomyces granulatus
TAAGTGAGAGCTTTAACTAGTGTGGGTGTTTTAAATTAATAATTACAAGCTAATGTATGAAGCTAGGTTGGGGGTGTCTGTATAACAAGGGGGGGTGTCTCTGTATAATTACCCTTAAAAAAATATGTTCTTGTTATTTTGAAAGGCAAGTTTTGTGGTTAAAAGTGGCATGCCAGCCGCATCCTTAAGTGTTTTCCTTTATGACGACGTCACAACGTCGCTTCACTCCATTTGGACTTTAAAGAAGTTTCTTCATAATTAGTAAAATCTAATTATTCTAATGATCAAAAAGCACGGCTTCAAGACCTTTCTGGTGGCGCGGGACTAGGTGCCCCTTAGATTCTCCCGCAGAGGATGTAAAGGTATGCCATCCTTAAGGCACGAGGGTCTAGACGAAAATGATTTCTGATATAGACCAACGTACCTAATAAAGACCGATGAAATCACTAAAGGGCTTCCACCTACCTAGTACCCGTCACTACCACAATATGAGAATGGTGTCCTTCCCCCTGTCATTATCGTGGCACCTGAATCTTAGTGCACGATACCGCGACTATCCAACTGGATGAGTTTAAAAGACAAGGCCATCAATATGTTCGGTGCAGCTCTCCAGCCAAAACACCGAGAACACAGAGAAGCGAACTTCGGTGGTCTAGACATATGGCGAGGATATCCAAATAGAGCGACGAGAAGAAGTTCTGGTACTGTTACTTATGGGGAAAGCAGCGGAACACCAGGAGCCAACGTTGGACTGGATCGAAGTCGATCCAGCTCCAACCCAGTCGCCTGCATCCTTGGGGCTATTGTACCCCCCTTTAAGCATCCTCGTAGAATTCCTTGAACTTCCGAGCAGCCAGTCTAGTGTCTGGAAGTGATCAGCGAGTGTGCCTTCCGTCAGAAGGGTGACCTCGTAGAACGTCTCGAGCAGGTCGTGGAGATGTTAAAGCTCCTTTCACCGACAATGGAAGTTGGGACAGTTGACCTGGACTAGTCGAAGATAGATATTGCAAGCAGAAAATTCGATACGCCCGTTAACGTTGAGAGCGCACCCAATAGAAACAAAATACGAATTCCACCGCGCATGCTACCTTGGATAAGCTAGGTGACACCAAAGGAGTTAGACTTTAGTTCCGACGACACGCTCACTTCAGAAGTTAGAGAACTTCTAGTTGGCCAAACTCTGTGAGATCTATCGCCCCCGCATGAGATCGACCGGAAATACTAGCGACGCTGCGGACTGGTCCTGATATGCCCCAGAGCTTGCCGAAGCGCATCAGGTTGCCATATAAATACGCAGTACCGATCCCTTTGGAGATTTTATCCACATCCTCTCCCATCACAAAGGCGACAATATGGCCAAAACATCGAGGCGACGCCTCTTTCGCTGCTTAGCTGTCACATGCGGAATCGACGCAGGTGTCATTGGAAGAAGCATCGTCCACCGTGAAATAAGTTATAACCTGTTCGCTTGGGTATCCCGTAGTTTTGAAAGGTTTAAATTTCCAACAAGACTCCAGCCTCCAGGACATCCGCTATGTTTTCACTTAAGTGCTTTACTGAAGTGCCAAAGCCACTAACCGTTGCAGGCCATCTTTGTCAATGAAGTGAGTGACAATTCTGAAATTCGAAAGGCAATTGGGCGACAACCACCAGATCGAATGAGTAGATCCGCCAGTGATGGAAACGGATTTGGTGGTATCATCGATTTGAAGTGTATTATTAGGCGCCTAGGATGGACGTCAAGAACATAAATAATAATGTTCGAAGCTGCATTCTCCAAGACAAAAATCACCAGTACATTCCAACATGCACACTTATGGCAGTCTCAGTAATATTTTCACTGGAATAACATCCTTGAAAACAAAGAGTTGGACTAAATTGTGAAGACAGCAAGGACCTAAAAGTATTTGCTAAACGATTGTCTGCTGAATCCCTCATGGGAACATGATACATATCATCGATAATATGTAGTCCTCAGTAATTATGTATCATAGTAAAAAACCTGGAACACTAATAACTAGCGCATCGGAAATTCGGAATTGGAAAAATATATATCCAGCTCCGACAAATCGATGCTTCTTCAAAGGCACCAGCGACATTTCCTGCGCCCAAGATCGTTTTTCTTGACCAAGCTTTTGCTTCCTCAGCTATCATGGCCGATCCGCAGTATGCAAAATACCCTGACCTTACCCTTGCCCAAGACATATTCAACCTTTCAAACCCATCATGTTCTGCGGCTATTCGACAGAGCTCTTTGAAGAAGCTCCAGAGCGCGATTTCGGAGCATAAGATGGCTCCACTATACCGACATCTTGCACACCCAGTCGAAGGTATTCTGAATGCCGTCGGAGAAGGTGTGCAACAAGCATCAAGTACGGGGGCTTCGAATCGACCGACCATCACCTCAAATTTGCTATCGGGAAGAAAGCTGCCACAGAAACTTGACTTCCCATGGGACGAAAAGCTGTACGATTCCTTACGAGAAGATAACAAAAAGGAACTGGAGAGATACCAAAAAGAAGAGGAGGAAGCTGCCGAGGCTGCCGGTGAGACTGAGGTCCAAGCGGCACAGGGCAAGCGTGCAGAGTTTTGGGCTCGAGTAGGAGATAAGGTAACATCCTAATCAAATGGCTTCATATACTGGTGGTCTTCTTACTGAATATGCATTGTTAGGATATGGCTGTTGCATCCTATGAATCCGTTCTTGAGAAGACAAGCATTCTGGGCACCAAGATTGATTTGGTGTTAGCAATAATCCGAGTTGGCTTGTTCTTCGGCGACAAGCCCTTTGTCAAAAAGGCCATCGACCGTGCGAATGCATTAGTTGAAAGCGGCGGTGACTGGGACCGGAGAAATCGGCTGAAGGCATACAAAGGTCTCCATCTTCTTACAACACGGTCCTATAACCTTGCTGCTCCTCTCCTGCTCGACAGCTTATCAACCTTCACCAGTTACGAGCTCTGCAGCTACTCCTCTCTGGTTGTCTACGCCGTCCTTGCAGGGTCACTCTCCCTGAAACGGGTTGATTTCAAAGCGAAGGTGGTCGACGCTCCGGAGATCAAAGCCATCCTTGGGGACGGTGAGGACCGATTGTCAGCATTAACGGGCGCTGTCTCCTCGGGTCCCGGCGCTGGAGATGAGGAGATGAAAGATGGGTCTAGCGCTACCTCAGGAGCTGTCGTTAACCTGTCCGCCCTTGGGAGTGGATCGAGTATCCAGGCAGAGGTGGAAACCCCTATGGATTTCTCCCCCCTCTCGAATCTTGTCAGCAGTCTGTACAACGGCAATTACCGGTCATTTTTCCTTGCACTCGCTGCGGTTGAAGATCAGTTCTTGAGCCAAGACCGATACCTTTATGAACATCGCGCTTGGTTCGTTCGTGAGATGAGACTGCGAGGTTACCAACAATTGCTCCAAAGCTACCGTGTCGTCGGACTGAATAGCATGGCCAACGATTTTGGTGTCACGGTGGATTTTCTAGATAGGTATGTATAGTGTGAGGTTCGGTCGTCGAAGAATTGATAGCTCACATCGCACAGGGATCTGGCTAAGTTCATCGCGGCAAACCGGATTGCGTGCACCATCGATCGTGTCAATGGAATTATCGAAACGAACCGGCCAGATGACAAGAATAAACAATATGCTGATTTGGTAAAACAAGGGGATGCCCTGATAACGAAGCTCCAGAAATATGGCCAGGCAGTCAGGCTGCGGGGGAGTGAGCGGAGTTAATCTAGCGTCCACAAATTGGTGTATATCATATAGGCCTGTGAAACGGCATCATCATCACTGTGTCAAGGGAACTTGTAAGTCCCTGTTCTATGTATGTTGATAAGGCACTTTCTCTTGGCATTTCTAGACTGTTAACTATAACATTCTGTGCTGGTAATATGATGTGTAAACACGTACTGTACTATTGTAATGCCACCATCCTTTCATGTCCACCGGCCTTATCTCTGACGCCATTGCTTTTCTTATTTGTCTCAGTTCTCTTATCACATTAACTTAGTTATCACATAATCAAATTCAAAAGAAAGGCCTGAGCTCTTGAGATAGAGTAACATAAAACCTGCTTTTTTTCTTTTTCTTTATCTGCTTTGGTGAGTACCTAGGTATGGAGTGGCATCGTTATCGCTTCATCATCGTATCATACATTCAACCCCACGGGTGAAATGTGACTAAGCCGTCCGCACTATCCAAAAAAGTCCTAAGGCGTGATACTAATGATACTAAAGAGGATAGATATAATATGTCGCCCCCCATGTTGTCTCTCACCGTCGGTCGCTCTGAGCGCAGGGCACTTTTGGAATACAGGATCAACAGGTATGGGTTCTCCTATGATATAATTGAATTGCTTCACCGACATTGTTCGATTACGGGGTTATGATAGACCCGATCCTTTTGTCCGGAATCGGGCTGTGTCCCTCAGACCTAAATTTTTATTTTATTTTTTGGTCTTCACGATTTAAATGGTCGCTCTCCACAAAGTCCTTAGGAATTCGTACTGACAATTTGGCATGTCAGCTCTTGAATAGATACCTGGGTTGCTAACAGTGATTATCTGGTCCATTAGGATTTATTGTACGAGTTGGTTTAAGGAATTCAATCAAAAACACCGGTCCGTTCTGGATAATCAAACGCAACATGTCGACCCTGCCTCCCCGTCGTCTTAATATTGACAACATCAATCCACATGTGCGCGTCGCCAAGTATGCCGTTCGAGGTGAGTTGGCGACAAAGGCTGAAGAATATCGTATAAGGTTGGAAAATGGAGATAAGTCTCTACCGTTCAGCAAGGTGATCTCTGCAAACATTGGAAATCCGCAGCAGCTAGACCAGCAACCCATCACTTTCTTTCGACAAGTTCTCAGCATACTCGAGTACCCTAAATTACTGCAGAATGGGGAAGCCCTGAAGAATATATTTGAATTCGAACAGGATGTGATTGATAGGGCTAGGACTTTATTAAAGAGCGTCCGTACCGTGGGCGCATACAGTCATAGCCAGGGAGTCCCCATTATTAGGAAATCCGTGGCGCGATTCATCCAGCTCCGCGATGGGTTTCCCTCAGATCCCAGCGACATATATCTTTGTGGAGGGGCTTCATCAGGCGTGAATGCTCTGCTACATATTATCTGCGCAGATCGCACATCTGGTGTTCTAGTGCCAATTCCACAATACCCTCTTTACACTGCCACATTGTCCGTGCTAGAAGCCCAAAGTGTTCCCTACTGCTTGGATGAAAGTACGGCTTGGGGCACCGATGTCCACGCCATTCGAGAATCCCTGTCCAAGGCGAAAGCGGAGGGGGTTGATGTCCGCGCCATTGTCGTCATCAACCCAGGCAATCCGACAGGTGCCAGTCTGACTGCGGATGACATCAAAGATGTCCTTGATCTTGCCGCAGAGGAGAGACTGGTGGTTATTGCAGACGAAGTTTACCAGACCAATGTCTTCATTGGCGAATTCACGTCCTTCAAAAAACGGTTACGAGAGCTGCAGCTAGAGGAACCCGTCAAATATGGCAATATCGAGCTTGTTTCGCTCCATAGTACTTCCAAGGGAATGGTTGGTGAGTGCGGACATCGTGGTGGCTACTTCGAGCTTGTTGGCTTCGACCAAGAGGTTGTCGCCCAGATTTATAAGTTCCTTTGCATCATGCTCTGCCCGCCGGTTATCGGACAGTGCCTTGTTGAGTTGATGGTCAACCCTCCTAAAGAAGGTGAGCCTAGCTACGAACTTTACCAACGGGAGTACACTACCATCCAGGAGGGACTGCACGAGCGAGCTTTGGCCTTGTACGAAGCGTTCAATAAGAGCATGGAAGGCGTGGATTGTCAAGAGCCGCAGGTACGCCTTATGTTTATATAACACTAACCTTAATTGAATACTGCTTGATCTTGTGAGTTGACATTTTTTGCAGGGAGCTATGTATCTTTTCCCTCAGATTCGGCTCCCGAGTAAAGCCATTGCCGCCGCCGAAGCTGTCCACCGTCAGCCGGACGAGTTCTATGCCCTTCGCCTCCTCGATGCGACAGGTATTTGTGTGGTGCCGGGCTCTGGGTTCGGTCAGAAAGAGGGTACGCTTCATTTCCGGACAACCTTCTTAGCCCCAGGCACCGAGTGGGTCGAGCGCATTGTTGAGTTCCACAAAGCCTTCATGGATGAATTTCGATGAATGATCTATTTCTTTCTTTGATACCCATCTATGTAGCTGCAATGGAGATCCAGAAATTCTTCTCTACTCAAGTTACTTGCTTTCTTTCTTTCTTTCTTAAAGTTGAAGATTTTTTCACTCGCCAGCTACACATGTGTATCATCCTTGGATACTTTTATGCTCCTAGGCTGGGTGTACGGCGTGATAAGAGGTCACTCTGACCGCTGGCGGAACCTGACGGTTAGGAAGTATGTAAATAAAGTACTGTATATAGTGATATATACATACGGTCTTGGACAATATCGCGCCATTGTGTATCAGAGCAAATAATGAAACATCTCACCTCATTTGCTTTTTTGCTCTTCTCTTCTTTGGCTTATCTATCTTCGGACTTACGAGTAATCTTTGCCTTAGGTAATTGGGTTCTCTTCCTTCCTGACGACGAATGGAGATACCTATAGTACATATGTACCTAGGTAGGTAGGTAGGTACATATTAAAAAAAAAAGGTACCTGACGCTACTCCTCTCCATCTGAGGAGATGTAGCGTTACAACTTACCAGAAGGAGTGGAGGTACAGTGGGGGACCCGCGATTAATGATAGTTAATAAACTTATTACATGATGCGATGCATATGTAAGCAGCCCTTTTTAGAGAAGCGTTCTTGGTGAAACTCGGGTTTTGTTCTTTCTTCGACTACCTATAGCGCAGCCCCATCAATTAGGTAGTTACTGGGTAGATAGATGTCTTCAAGTTTGTCGATGCATTCGATTCTCTAGGCATTGATAAAAAACTACATATGTAGGTACATACAGTAGTAATAATAACGGTACAAGTTTGAATTATAACGAGACAAGATACATATATACAGTATCCAAAATGGCGAGCCATTTTCGCGTATACGATGTAGAAGCTGGGCATCACTCAGAATCGTGACGATTCGCGAACCGTCCATGTAGTCGGCGGTAGTCTCAAGACACAGCTACCCAACAAGAGAAAAGAGATGCGTATTCATGAACAAAGTATACAAAGTAAAAAAAAACCAAAAAAAAAAAGAGGTGGAGCCGCTTCTATTTGAGGCCTTCTTTGTGCGTCTCTGCCGCTAGGCGCCATGCTATGTCAAGCCATATACATACCCTTTCACCCAGTGCCATCATGGCCTCGAGTTGTCTTCCTACTCCTCGCCGCTATACGCAGTGGCCACATCTCTGTATGACGTTCTTGGTAACAAGAATGACTATCATGAAATCCGCCACATATCGGGCCACCTTGGGTTCCGACACCAAGATGTCATAGTCCAGCCGTCTCGTTGTTTTGAGCTTGACGGCAATCTTCCCCTTTGCCCTTGCTACTTTCTCGATCGCATGGTGTATGGGGTTGAGTGGTCTTTGATGAAATGGATTTGTCTATGGTTTGGATTATCTTTCCCGGCATTTTCTTAAGAGCGGATTTTTTTTTCTCGCCCCAACTTTTGAAGTCGTATGTACTTGAAGATTTCGAGGTCACCGGAACTCCATTCCTTCCTTCAATCCACTCAGCATACACTGTACCCCCTGTAATTTGGTATTTCATATACTTGGGGTTTCCCCCCAGTGTCCAGCCCTCCCTATTTTCGAACTCTTCTGGATACTTGGCATCTCGAAGGTACCCCTGTGGTCTGTTGGGCGCAAAATATGGGTCACTCAAAATCTCGTCGATTTGCTGTGACTGCCGTTTTCGGAATCCTTCTCAGATGAGATTGGCGTTTATCGCCCTCCAACCCCCTCAGGGAGTACTAGAAAGAGGTGATCAGAAATGACATTGGATAGTCAGAGTATAGCTATTTTTGCCCAAGACGTCGACCGACGTAAGCAAGGATTGGTCATCTGTGAAATAAATTGAGGCGGATAGTTTGAGGTTATCCGTCCATTGATTACACCTACTGCCTAGAGATGGACCTACTAGAGGCTCTACCATCAGTCATCGACGATTCGACGAAGCCAGGTTCGAGGAAAACGTTGCGGTGCAATCGACTGCCATAGAGGCATGTCTCTAGAACCGCTTCGGGAAGCTCGTGATTCGTATACGGCTTATGATATGCATATCGCAGAGTGATCGTCAACCTTGGTGTGATCAAGAAGCGACGGCGTAACTAACAGGCAAGCATTCGCTCTGCCGCAGTACCTTGTTTCCATTCTTGATAATTAGGTAAGTGACACATGAGATCATCCCAATGAAGATCAGCCGCAGAAAATGTAATAAACAAATGCCCAATATTTTTTACCATAGCTTCAAGCTGTCGACGTCTTCCAGCCCAAAAGGATGCGTTCCACGGAGTGTCCCAGATCTTCATGCTATGGAATTAAGAAGTGCTTCGGATTTCGGGGAGTCATCTTCGAAGGCAGCACGCAAATCATCAGCTGTCACATCCCTCCCTTGAACAGTTTTCTGCTTAACATAAAATCCAGCCTTGGCTATCCAGATTGAAAGGTGAGATTAAGGTGTTTCGTAACTCAATGAATTATTCTCCCCCTGCCTCCCTGGGATCAGTCGCGTCCAGTCCTATGGTGGACGAGACACGGAAGATGTCTACGTTCCGGGTATCCTGGCCGGAGAGAAGGGAATTGAAGGCTTATTTTGCGAGATTTCGCCTGCATTTCGTTCTGCGGCTTCTGATGTGACCTCAAGCTCAGCGGCACGCATGCACCCTTCGGCCAACCGTGACGCGTTCTGCGAGGCCGCTCTTCGGCGAGTTGCGATTTTCCGCGGACGTCTGGTGGATTTCTTTGGGGCTCCTAGGTCGTGGATATCTTCCCCATCCGACCACCGTACGAAAGGTCATACAGGACTGGAGACCATGAGCTTCTGTGGTTAAAGTCTGGCGTTGACTCATGTGCAATATCGAATTGCCGGAAGAGATAGAAGGCGAGGGACGCAAGCGGGTAGTGAACAGGATCCTTGTGGCACAAAATACTAGTGTAGTCTGTGTTTCCGGTTTCCTGGATATATTTCCTCTAGTCAGCCACGATGCATCATCAGCTGATTCGGTGGACTTGCGCGCAGAAATATGCACTACTCTGGTAGTGGTAATTACCTTGGAGAGGATGTCGTGTTCTTTCATGATTATTGCATCCGTGAGTGCAACGGGTGTAATAGTTTTCCTTCGCACTTCTGTCGATCGAGTTTCAACATTCTGTCGGATATATATCAATCGTGAGCTCGAGTGGCTAGAACGTTTCTTTGGTTAGAATATATAGTAAAAGGGTCGAATGGGTTAATTACGGTATTTTCCTTTGGAGTGTTTTCAATGCCACTGGCAGTGGAAGGCAGATCGGAGGGGATACTAGAAAGTCTGGACAATGCAGAAGCATGGTGTACTGAAGGCCGCTGGTAAGCCGAGTAGGAGATGCCGCCTCCAAAGTCTTCCCATCGGTGATCGTGAGAATCATGCATCCGGTCCATGATATCTCGCCTTCCTCGCCCAGCCGATACTAGGGGTTCGGCATGTTGGCTCTTGCGTACGGTCGCGACTGTTCCTAGACCCCTTTTACTACTCCCGAGAGAGTCAATATTGTAACACTCTTGGATCCGATCCGCCACTTGGTGTAATTGTCGGCAGTATCCTTCGTAGGTGGGATCCGGAGTTATGGCCGGGTCGAATCGGTCGATTTCAATCAACCAATTATTAATTATATGATTTATAATGTCGAAAGCATCCCTTTTTGTTCGTCCGTTATTAAGTTCTGACCAATAACAGGTCATCTCGCTTTGCGGGAGACGCGTCTGGAAGTGATGAGCTAGGCTCGACATTCCGACCAATTCAAAGTTATGATACTAAAAATAAGTTAGTCTTTAATGAGCACTAAATCTCAACAATAGAAGCAATCTCAATCTTACAAGTGCCGATCTTCTTAATACAAGTCAAGGGGGCGGCGAAGCATCTTGGCTATCCTCAGCGGTGCTATGATCGAACTGATCGAAGTAGCGTTGGTTGGTGAAGCTCTGCGATGAAGGCGTCCTCCATCCAGGCAAAGGGCCAACCAAGACGAGCAGCCACAGGTTCTAGAATGTTCTGGACGAAGCGCCCCGTTACTCCTGCTTCATTCCCAACGATGTAGTTCTCTGGGGTGATTTGCGCAGCATTCCCAAGCATTTCAAGCTCACTCATGGTCAATTAGCGGACTTCCTCCTGGAAGTTTCTCCATTCAAATATTCGTGACTCTTGTAGCAAGTAGTTATGAACAGACAGGCGCCGAGTCGCCCTGGGAAGGTGGTCATGCAGTTCAGGCACACGAGAAGAGACTATGTCTCTTTTTCCCTGAATATCCATTCTGTCGATGACTAAATAAAAAGGTTAGTCTCAGATTAACACTAGGCTCAACGTAATGTATTACTAGCTTGGAAGCCGTTCCGTTGTTCGTTTGCTGATGACAGGTTTGGAGCCAAAGGTTCAGAAATTCCTGTCTTTAGTCTTCCCAACACTTGTGGGATGGAAGACCTGACAGGATGTTTCTCTTGGTGTATCGATAGGAGCGGGGGCGAGCCGTAGTATCTTTGTCGACATCGTTGAACTCTTAAGTCGGGGAGGCTGGCATGAGGGCTAGAACGTGAATCAGCTAGCATGGAGTTGCGCGTGTAAGGCGTTCTCCGTTGATCCCCTCATATGTAATCCTGCGTGGAAGGGCATCGAGCTTGCCAGCGAGAAAATAGGGTTCGAATGGACATGTTTATAAGGAAGTTGGTGTTGATTTGGGGTATCAATCCATGGGGTCAGCCCTGGCTTGCGACGGTTTGGGGGGTCGCGACTGTTCCTCGACCCTTTTTACTGCTCCTGAGAGAGTCAATATTGTAACACTCTTGGATCCGATCCGCCACTTGGTGTAATTGTCCGCAGTATCCTTCGTAGGTGGGATCCAGAGGCACGCTGATCATTGCCCTGCAAAGCTCCTCATACAAATGGCGCTCATTTGTTCTGACTCTCATGACAAGCGTCTGGTTCTTACGGATTTTCTGGCTCTTGCTCTAGATCGAATTCGTCACGAGCAGCCTGCCCTGGTCCAGCCAGATATATAGTACACTGAGATTGATAGCCTTGCCTAATGCGATTCTCGATTTGTTCCTTTTGGCTGTGCTCCTCTGTGTCCTCACACTGATTCATGAGATAAAAGCTGCTTTTGAATTCGTCGACTTTCCATTCCAGCTTTCTGCGCCACGGCCGGAAGCTGAAAGATATCACCTTCGTCTCTTCTCCGGGGGAAGATGTCACGGCAGCGCCAGTCAATTGCTGATCGATGTAGACATCTCGTTGATGAGACGTGGGCTTGCAAAACTTGCGGTAGAACTTCGAGAAGGAGGATTCGCAATCACCGACACATCTTGTAGAGGCCATGGCAAGTGAAATCGGCAGCGAACACTTCCAGTATCGTTATCCCTTCAAAGGCTGTAGGCCTCGCTGCACACATGTCGTTGCACACGATTTACCATGGTGGAGAAATAGGAAACCCGATTCTCCTGCCTATCCCTGACAATCTGCATTTTCTCTACCGGCGTTCCAACACGTCATTTATCATATCGAGGTAAATTGACCAGATTATTCCGGTGTAGGGCCATAAAGTGTGGGGTAAAGGGGTGAGTTTATTTATACAGGTAACGAGACCTCTGCGCTTCTCCAGCCAGAAAGGACGCGTGCCTTGAAGCTTGCCACCAAAAAATTGATCCGGCCAAGAAGCTTCTTCAAGTCAGAGGTATCAACAAGTCGTCAGCAACAGTGGGGTGGATCTTGACGCGAAACCCAACCCGAGTACTGACCTCCTTGCGCATGCGCATCACTGTGTTGAAATGTGGATTCAAGATGCTATATGATTCGAGGATGTATAATAGCCACCACGCTTTCCCAACAAGATAAAATCAACATGCTGTTGTTAGCCCTGAACCCTTGTTAGAATGTATATCTTTATAACGATTCTAGTGACTCCATGTGACCATTTCAACCCAAATAGAATATAAACGGCTTTGGTTTCGATATAACGTGTAGAGAGTCAGCCGCCGAACATGTAGAGTACCTAATAAAACATCGGAAACAATAATTTCCCACCCGGCAGCTGAAACGATCCGTTTCAAATTAGGACTAGCGGTAGCAGACCTATTATTATAAAAATAACTAAAGCTATGAGTCTTCATAAGCTCGAGGTAAGAATTGTGACCTCAGCATCCACGTCAACTGTAGTACGTATGCTATCTTAACCGACTTTTCTTCACGAACGAAGGGATTGTCATTGGCTTTGTGTCTTGTA
This sequence comes from Elaphomyces granulatus, assembly GCA_002240705.1. NCBI lineage: Eukaryota > Fungi > Ascomycota > Eurotiomycetes > Eurotiales > Elaphomycetaceae > Elaphomyces > Elaphomyces granulatus. The sequence continues at coordinate 12,429 of NPHW01002980.1, forward strand.
TATATTATATACTATGTATAATAACTTAAGTAGTAACATCCATGGATGATATATGGTAGGTATAATCTATCGCTAGTGTGTATGCGATTTCTTGATGAAATTGTCATTATTAACTGACAGAAATCTTGATCGGCATCAATCCGGGATAATCCCCTTGTTGTATGAGGCTTGTCGGTCACTTAATTATCATATATCCTCCGAAAGGATCTGTATTACTGCGATAGTATAGTCCTGCGGTTATACAGATGTAGGATAAACTTCATCTTGCATAACCGTAGTCGACTATGTATATTAAAAGGGCTAGAATAAGAAAAAAGCAGTGGGCAAGCCGATCTGATGTCTTTTCAAGAGCCAGATGCGTCTCCACATTGAAATAAGATAAAATTAACAAATATATCATACAGGGGAGAAAAGTATATTGAGCATAGATGATCTAGCCTGTTTTCCATCGTTCTTCTAGCTCAAGTTCTAATCCGTGACCTCTTCAGCGATTCGCTCTATTGTAATGGCGAAGCGGTTGTTCTCAATTGCATACTATAGTATCATATGTATCATACATGGTTTCTTCTACATGTCATTTGGCCTTGGGCAAGTTCTCCTTCGAAGATATTCGGCCCCACTGATCGACTGTATGTGCGACTGCTCCTTAACTCGATCGGTGTATGCATAGTTGAATGTTGTCTGTTCGACAAAACAATGCACAATGCTGGTAGACGCTGGGCTCCAGGGTAACTATTTAATTATAATATCATTCTCGAGCCATGTTCGGAAGACTAGATTGAATGTTAGTCCAGGCGATACGAACAGTAACGGCCGTACTCCATACCTAGGTATGCACCACACAAACGTACAGGTGCAGATAGGATTAATAATAGGTACGTGTTCTAGCTCCATTATATCTCCCTAATTAATTTTCTTCCTTTTGATAGGATCAAACTCTACAATAGCTTATCCACTTGCAATTGCTTTTTGCCGTTATGGGAAATTTATACTTGCATACAGAGTCTAACTTCCGGGGCGGAAGACCCCGTTTCCCCGCTCTGCTATCGAAAAGTAAATGGCGTCGGTGGCTTATAACTAAGTTATGGCGGAATGCGGGGCACTACTTCTGTAGTTACAGAAAGTCATTAGCTTGAAAGGGGAAGTTGGCGCAAGCCACATGCAGATCGCTAAGATGGGATAAAAGCTTATGTTGTGCGGTGAGGCGAGAGCAGATCGTACATAGTATAGGTAGTTGATCGCGGAGATCAGCGGAGAACAATATTGTAATTTTTAGGGCAACAGTGGAACACAGTAGAAATTACCTGTTGTTCGTCAACAATTATTGGTCCTGACTAGCAATTTATAAGTTAGGCCAGGCCCCGTTGGTTTGTCTTTTTTAAATGAAACTCCAATTTCAAATTGGTATCATTTCTCATCTCCGCCGTGATTTCCATCTTAAATGCCCTCTAATCGCGTCAAACGAATAAGAATAAGAATAAGAATGCAAAAGAGCGGAACGAAATGAATCTTAGAGGATAGTTAAAGACCTTTGAAGCGTTCGCTCTATATGAACATGGCATAGTATAACTTTCATGAAGAAAAAAAAGTCCGAAGCCATCATGTAATTCTTAGCTTTCAATTATCATTTACAGGTTGCAGATATGCATCGATTTTCTTTCTACTATGATATAACTAGTAGGTATGGATCTCAGCTTACATTGCATACTCTGGAGCAGTAGTACCCCTCAATATATATAAGTGGACATATATCTTCATAGAGCACTCACGATAGACAAGAGCATCGTACTTGTCGGCCGGGATATCCAAGGCTGGCTTAGCTTGGCTAAAGAGTAGATATGTGATATATGAAGAAAAAAATCCATGGTAATGATTTTTATGGGTCGTACATTCAAAGTAGATAATCCTTTGACCGCCCTCGCCGTCGCAAATTGGATCGGTTCTTCACCACATGGAGGCAAATGCCTTAGGCTTAAGGGGGATACTTTGGACCAATCAGAGAAGGGGGTATATAAGAACTTTTGACCATGCTTTTAAACCTGGGTACCTTTCATACCTTTAGTCCATTATCAGATCTGGGACCAATAATTGACGTTAGCCCTAGTACTCGCAGAACTCAACCTACCGAAGATTTAACTTGGATTATCCGGAACTTTAAATAATAAGGGTTTTATGATAATCATACATATTTCCACCTATCCAGTATGTATGTACATATGTATGTATGTATGTACAGTCCATATGCATTTATGCAGGTATGTCCTTACATATCTGGTCATTTCATGCTCAGAGGATATCATAACCATATGATGAGCGGGGTTGTTAGCGTCAATACCTTCTCTGAAAGGAGCGGTGAATATAACAGATCATCATCTTATCTGTTTTGTTACATATGTAGCCCGTGATATATTCAGCATACTACTCTATATACTAATAAATAAAACGTTGTGCCATTCCATTCGTAATTACATCTGGTACATTTCTATTATGCAAACATTAAACTTCCTTCTAGAAGCGCCCCTGCTTGGCCAAGCAATCCTCACTGATAATGCAAGTAAGGGGAATTGATTCATAAAAGTATTCCACATTCATTTCAGAAATAATTCAATAATAACGGAAGCTGCCACTATAAGTCTAACGATTGATATGTACATACATACAGTAGTGCCAGCCCCGAAGATATCTCCGCCCCGCTTCAAAGAGAGGATCAAGGAGAAAGTGATGGAGACAATATGAAAACCACCGAGCTGCCAAGGTAGACCGTAGAAATCTCCGAGAAATCAGAATGGTCCCTGTGGACGCTCAAGCTATATATATATACTGCTTCGGGAGGGAAACCCCCAGAAACCCGAGACAAAAAGGGTCATGCGCTGGAAAAATATCGGAGACAGCCATCCCACATTCCTTTTTTTTGACTCGCAAAATAAAAAGTAAATCATCGAATAGCTAATGCATATAGAATGCAATGATCCATATAAAGGGGGAAAAAAAAGAAAGAAATAGCCAACCAGATCCAAGAGGACCTCTTTCACAAACGTGAGCAGAAATATGAAAGCAGAAGAGATCTCTGGGTATAAAGGACGAATGACTCCAATAGGGAGCCCGGGACGATTCCAACAACAAATGGCGGAGCAAAGTATTGAAAGGGAAGTAACAATTGGTTGGGACAAAAAAAAAACATTATCGTCATCTCATCAAGGTCATCAGAGACTGAACGGGGTGGTAGTAAGGTGCCATGAAGTTGAAGTGATAAGTCTTGCTTTTTCTGTTGACCTAGCTAATCCATTGCTGCTGGGGGAAGGGCTCCTCTGCAGCCGAAGTGGGGAGGGCCGAGTCAAACAGCGAGGACGGCCACATCATGTCGTTATGAGACGCGCTCGTTGGAAGACCAGTCATGGGAGCCGAGACGGGTTCACTGGCACCATAGGTCTGCGCTGACCGCACGTTATAGCCATGCGATGCTGGAATAGGCTTTGACTCCATGCCAATCGTGGCATGTAGGTGCTGCTCCAATGCGATGGAGGAGTCATTTGCCGACTGGAGGAAAACGTCAATATTGATCGATTCCAGGTTGTTGGACGACAACATTTGAGTGTGCGGCAGTCCAATAAACGAGGAAGCCGAACTGAGATGGATATGATCAACGTCAGAGCCATCACTCACGCTGTGAAAGTCATGTAGATCATTACTCGAGGAAGCACCCAGACTAGGGAGGGGTCCGAACTCGTCCACCTCTGAGATCTCGCCAGACGATGAGGCCGCAAGCCCCGAATAATTGAGGTTGCTGCTACCGTAATCGAGGCTTGTATAGGACGGAGGCTGGCTACTCGCGGAAGTAGGCCCCGAGGAGCAGAGAGGTAAACTAGACCAATCCACCGGGGGTGCGCTCAAGCCCGCAGAGTTCAACGACACATCCGTATCTGGAGATGCAAACCAGGGGTCCTGATATTGATCTGGGAAGATGGAGTTCAAGGGTGAATCATTCGCGGTGCCGAAGGGGGAAAAGGACGAGATGTCGAGTGGCGGTATTTGTGTGTTAATCTGTTCCAGAATGGGAAGCGGCGCGCGTTCTGGGGAACCATGCTCAGACTTCACCAAGCGCGTGGGTGCACTGGGGAGGGCCTCGAAACTCAGGGGCAGCTCAACCGCGTTGCTTGGCAGTGGAAGATGATCTGCTGATCGTTGTGCGATCTCGGACATCGAATGGATGGAATGAGATCGGGGAATGGTGTAGGGTAATCCACACTTATGGGCCATGTCGTTGTGTTTATGCACAGGCTTGTGATAGCCATCTCGGAAGATGGTAAGAGTGCTCTCTGATTTGGTGGAGGTAAGCCGGGGCTTCTTCACTTCTACTGCAAGGGGCTGGGTTGGCGGCAGGCCCGTCTCTGGGACAGGATCCAGGTGGTGCTCTTTTTTCAGGGCACAAATGCATCGTTGTCCATGAGCGCAGGCACACCGGGGTCGACCGTCTACTATTGAGCCAATTCCCTTCCGATCAGTCCAGATCCAAACTCGAGCGAAACAGTCGCCGCAGAGAGAGGCTCGCTCACCTTTATCAACCGCATTGGGATCAGCGTGGCAACTGCTATTTTTCTTGTCTCCGCACTCGCACTTGACGTGGGTTGTCCTCGACTTGCGTAGGCCGCGACAGTGAGCGCACTGAGAGACAGGTCGGCCTTTCTTGTTGATGTGAGTCAGGGGTCGATCTAATGGACGTCAGTTCTGCTTCGGTGCATTTGGTCTGGCTCCGACAAAGACCTACCACTGTGGTGACAGCTGCTCACTCGATGTCCCCGAACACAAGCTTCACAAGCCCACTTCTCACCGTCGATCAGCATTGCGGCAGTTGCTGGTGCGCACACATGCGACGATTGATATCTTTTTTATTCAAGCGTGAAAAGAGAGCAAAAAAGAATAAAAGGAATAAAAAGAATAAAGAGGCCAATGAATTGATAATTGAAAAAGACAAACAAAAGGAAAGATTTCTTTTCTTTTCCTTTTTTTCCCCCTCCCCTCTTTCCTTATCTTTTATTTCCCCCCCCTTCAAATGGCCGTCAAGGCGACAATCAAGTGGTTCCTGAGCGGGTAGGATCAACAAAGAAGATAGCAGATTGCCAGCGAAATAGGAAGTCAAAGGATGAATTGTCTCTGGAGCTTGCTCACGCAATCAACCTGTGGAAATTTGGTCGTCGATGAATGTGCAACCCCACGTTTTTTTTTTTTTTTTTTTCTGGTGGGAGAGCGGCGAACTTCGGAGTGCGGTTGATCGCCCAGGAACCAGGCTACTGAAGAAGCGGCTTCCAGGCACCGTCGCCAAGGCAAAGAAAAATCAAAAGAAGAGGAATGGCCTAGAGTCTAAGCACCATTTGGCGCCAGTCGTTAAAACAGGACACCAAAATAATCGATAGTGGCGACCAAACAGATGGAGGAGATTTTCTTCTTTCTTTTCTTTTTCCTTCCCTCTTCCTTTTTCTTTTCTTTTTCTTTCTTTCTTTCAAAGAAGAGGGAAGTTCGAGGATAGAAGGGGGGAAGAAATCGATATAAATAAATAGAGGGAGGTAAGAGGGGTAGTAATATGTAGTAGCTGCGGGAACTTGAGGGGGAGGGGGTATCGGTTTTTGGTATGGTCTGGGGTGCGTGAGAGGGAAAAAAAGAGGAGCTTTTTCATTGATTGATGTGATGATAATAAGTTAACTAACTGTTCATGGTTGTATGATAATACCTTGTCTTTTGAGGCGGTCCCATGTATGAGAGGTACCTCTTCATAGTATCATAGTGGGATTTCAACCGTTGGTCTGTGAGGGAAAGGGTAGGTGGCCCATGGCGTTTGTTTGCGCACATGGTCAACTTAGGACGACCATAGGCGGTGGCCCAGATAGGACTTGCAGGAGAGAGAAGCAAGGATGAGTCGGGTTGCTTGCACGGCTATAGCCCAAACTAAATAATAAGCTGGTGAGGGGAATGGATTTTTTAGCATCGATTTAGCTATGCAGGAGGAGATGGGACGGATCATGGGCCGATGTATGGAATGTAAAGAATGTATCGAACGTATTAAACCACTGTATGGAAAGAAAATAAAAGGCTTGAAGTAGATCAATCTTATTGGGAGAATACTATGGATGAATGAATTATTATTAGGCCTCTTATTAGCCATCTAGTCATCTATCCACTTCCATCTTGTGATTATGATATGATATTAAAATTAAATTAATTTATTAATTGAACTGATGAGGATAAGTTACACTCTAAATGACTTAGTCCTCCTACACTCTAAATGGATGGTTGAAAGAAAAAGTTTATTACGGGACGAGACGTGACAACTAGAAACGAGGCTGGCTGGGGCAACGGGCGTTAGAGGCAAACCAACCCGTACGCATACGGCACCGCTCCGTCTTCTTCTAAAGAAGCCTTGAACTGCCGGACAGCCGCCGTACCTGCTCTAGCAGCCGTCAATTAATCTATATCTATACCTACTATATACTGACCAATTAATAGGAAAAGAGCAGAGGGCGCTTCCTCAAATTGGTCTGAACGCATCATACAAGCTTTATCTGTAAGGCAAAGAAAGGACTGGCGCCCAATACTCTCGAGTATACAAAATGCCATCAACGGGTATAGTAACTCAACTTAAATAATGAGAATGCACCGTCGAGGGACCCACGAATCGAGTTGGTCGATATGGTTCCCACCTTCTCNNCTTCTCCACTTCAGTGGAGCCAGCCGTCACTCTCAACGACTCGATTCGCGGGTGCCCTCGACGGTGCATTCTCATTTAAGTGACTTTGCTACGGTATGATGCTCGGGAGTGGAATGCCTAATAAACAGCTGGTGGTATGGCAATATCATTCATTAACTAGCATGGACTAGGGAATCATACCTAGGTAACTACAGAACACATGCAAACCCAAGGCCCTGAGGCACCGAGGCGCGCAGGCCTGAGCTCTGCTGGCTCCAGTCCGACATGATTTCCCTCTTTCTCCTGCATCACCGTACGGACTCCTCGGCCCCAGACCAAGGGGAAGTGCGATCGCCACTGCCAAACCCGCAGCCCTGAGCGGCGATGTGTTGGCAGAGGAGGAATGCGGGAGGAGGACAGAGTTAATCCCAAACGGTTGCACCCTAAGAAGAACGGCTTCTTCCCTGCCAATGGATCGATAGAGGCAGTCAAAATGGATAGGCTGTCGCCAAAGTTGTTTCAAGCCCTTGAGGTGAAAAGATAATAAATTCAACAAGATGACGGTGATAATCGGGATATGGACAAGTTCAAGCCCATCAACTACACGAACAATCACCACCACGACAACCAAAGGTAGAGGGCCATACGGGTGTAGTCGCGCAGTGCAGATTCATCCACAATGGTTAGTTAGAGGTTGGGTGCTGCAAGATCTGAAAGCTGTCTGCTTCATATGACAGGCATATTCCCAGATGCCCCTAATCAATCCAGCATAGCGCGAGGAGGCGACAGGGGTATTTCCGGCAGGACTGACAATAATCCTCTTTTTTTTCCCCAGACATAAACTCTTTTTCCAAGTTTGTTCTGGGAAAGCTTCTAGAAAATAAGTCGGTGCCGTCGGTGAGGATTGTGAGGTTAGGTGGTTTGTCGTGTCTGCCATAGGGCAGCGAGTAGTTACTAAGCGGGCGTAGTAGTCAGCATCATCTCTATCTATCCTCTTCCCTTTTCTTCCTTTCCTGTCCCTCCTCTTTACCATCATCATGGTCAGGTCTTTCATCCACAGTCAAGCAGCAATCCGTCTCGGTCCGCAACCGTAACCGTAGACATCAGGATAGTATGTATGTACATAGGTTACCGGTTGATTGCAATTCGACTCTAGGCCCCGGAAAAGTACGGGGCTGTGTCCACTGACCTCCACAGGATCGGACTATCGTCGGCGTTATTCAAAGTCTTCCCCACATGGTCACTTTGTCTTTAATGTCGACCAATCCAACAAACAGCTTCCAGTATCGACCACTAGAGAGAGAATGGAAGATGGAAACGGAATAACTACCGGATGGAGAATCCACGAGGGGTAGCCTATCTTCTTCTTCAACCACTATACCTATGATATGACTGGTATGTAGTACTCTGGGTAGAAGTACGCGGGTATAGCCATAGGAGGTATGTATCATATGTAAACTCATACCTTCTCTTTGCAACAAGCTATTATCATATTCTCTGTGTTCACATGGGCGATCTATCTATTTTTATTTTTATCCACTCTGGGTCGCGTGTTGAGGACTTGCTGACTCATGTGGGTCGGGTAGAAACGGCAAGCATCATGTGGCTGAAGCCGAAGAACCCTTGATCTGCAACGGCTTGTGGGGCATCTTCAAATGGGCCTCGAATTTGGTCGCCAAGGAGATTGAAGAGATTGTTATGACAGAAGAAATGCTTTATCACCGTGGAATGACAGGCCTATCCATAGATCCAGTGGTGTCCACAACATCTTTATCGACAACATATACTTTAGTACTAACTTATGGTGCCCCCGGCCGGCGGCCCGACCCCGCAAATATCCTGCAAAATGCGGGTTAAAGGAAAAGGAAAAGAAATAGCCTTGGCGATGCTACACCGATGACCCTACAACAACTTGAGCGGGATCAATTACGGTACTGCCCTGATAGTTAAATCGCAATAAAACATACTGGCAATAGCGAAGAGACATAACCTCTAATAAGAACAAGCTGGAATAAAGTTGACCGAAACTAGGTATATACTTGCACTGTTCTCAATGTGGGGAAAGGAATTCGGGGAATTATTTCACCTCGGCTAGGTATGTAGAATACTGTACGTCTTCAACGACAGGGACCTGGAGGAACAGACCAACTGATCATTGACAACTAACCGAATGAAACGTCCAAGAAATAAGCTCATGGCGAATTGACGGGTACAAGAACCAGCCATCTAACCCTTTTTTGTTCGTCTCCTTTGATAAGTTGCCTGATGATTAGCACATGGATCTCTATAAAAGCAAACCTTGCGTATTCACTAGCTCCGACAGATGTTTACTCTTGGATACTCTATATAGTTACTCTCTAGGTATGCTTCTTAAGTCCTTGCCTACATTCCGCAGAAATGCGCACCCCAGAAAGAGGGTAGACGCAAGCCAAGAGAAGAACACGGAACGAAATAAACGGGCATACTCACACACCCATGCTCGGTGATCTTGTATGTATGAAGATCTCATCTCATCTAATCTAATCCAGGCGCTCATCTCGAACTCCCAAAAAGGCAAAGAAGAAACTATTTTCGATTCGATATGGAAGAATAATAAAGGAGTACAGTGAGACAAACGAAATAAAATCTTTAATGATTTAAGGCAACAATGAAGAAAGAAAAAGAATTCGAAATGGTTAAATTCCATTCTATTCGCAAATCAATCTCTTCATAATACAAAGTCGACACAAATCACAATCAAACCCGTCGAAATTTCTTTTACTTAAGGTTGCACAGAACTGGAACCTAATAACCTATACGTACTTATATTATTAACCCAGAACCTTTTCATCTCGGAGGGGGTTTTTTTTTTTTTTTTTTCCTTTCCCCTTTCTTGCAATCCATCAGTCTGTGCACACCTTGCTAGCAAGCCGTACCCTGTCAAGCTATGACTACTCTACACGTAGTATATCCATACTACGTCCGTGCAAGAGTCAAATAATAGAAATTATAGAAAAACTAAGTATGCTTGCCTTGTTATATAGCTATAAATTTATGTATACCTTCCCACGTTCCCTCTTTTCGCGTATAAAAGAGGAGAGCAGAATTTCAAATGTTGTCATATTACTACTACTATATTTTACTTTTGGTCTTCTATTCCATACAGAGTAAATTAAATGACTAAACGAAATTTATTGGATAAAAAAGGAAAAGAAAAAACCATAGCCTTTTTTACCATTTGCAGATACTCAATCCATATCCATTCAATTCCCTACTAGTTCTTATTATTTCTACAAGCGTAGACCAGAATGCAAGACGTGCATGTTCGTACCGCATGGAGGTTTCTAGCGCATTCAATCATACATACGCTGTATTATCTAAATACTACTAGTATTCCTGTTCTTATATGCTAGGTCAGGTCAGGTCTAAGTATTAATTATTTAGATTCAACAGTATAGTATGATTGATACTATAGTATCGACAACTGCTGTTCAGCTGCCTTGGACAAAAGGAGGCGAAATGAAGAATTAAGATCCTAGAATTGTTGATACAGTAGATACCAAGAGAAGTGGAGAAATGAGAAATGATCTGGATAATCTTCGGTTTTATTTATTATAACTACCTAATAACAATTATTGAAATCGGTGAGAATAATGGAGAAAGAGGGAAATGAAAAGTCGAAGTATTTTCGGACGACAAGTAAACCCTAGAAAGGTTAAAAGGACCGAAATTAATCATAAATAAATGAGTAGATGTAGAGATGTATAGATGTATGTACAGATGAACATCGTATATCTTTGGAGAAAAAACGGAATAGGAAAGCGAATAAAGGTTTCTGATATTGAACTCCATAGTTTCTATGATAGTGACCTAGTTAAGCATATTTTGAGTAGGTGATCGATCGTGTTTTCTGTCTTCTTTCACCTTCATGAACTGAACTTAGATCCTCAGAATGCCGACAATAGCATCTACCGAGCGAACCAATGTAGACAAACCATTCCATTTTGCCGATCTTCCGCTAGCGATCTTCAGGGGAATTATAATAATAATAATAATAATAATGTTGGACTGCTTGGCTGGAAGTTGGCGTGTTGAAGTTTTTTTTCTATCATATGATTTACCCCGGATACCCACCCACAATACCCACTCAAATTGCCGGTACTATGATAGCATCGACATGGCTTGAAGAAAGAATAATTCATCAGGTAGTTACTTTTATAGGCTGCCGTATGATCCGGTAGATTCGTAAGTTGGTCAGTTGGGTCAGAGAGTTTGTGCTTTTGTCACGCTTCTTGGCTTCTGTATGCATGTATATTGCCATATATGAAACACCCCGGAGGGTTCTCCTGCTGGTTCCAATGATTAGTGTTTGGTGCTCGGGTTCGAGGGGAGTCTTATAGCCAAGGTAAATATTAATAATTTCTAGTTTGCTTGCTAGATCTTTCTAACGTTAACGTTAACCACAGAGCCCCAAGTATCCTTCCTTGATCCCAGGAAAGGCAAATTCTTAGTCAAACACATCACCGTTATTATATTGCCTAAATCCACCCTATACTACCTACATATATAATTGCTACGGTGAATGTAGCTTATGGAGTTAGTGCCAGTGTTAGCTGCTTACTAACTTTATTTATATGAGGATGCATGAAGATGCAAGAAAAATGGAAAAGGAAACTGCATAGAATTAGTCCCTTGTGTATTCACAGCTACTCATTCATCAATTTTATTTTTTATTTTTCCATATTCAAACCACTAACACCCGATAAATAAGGTAGAACTAGGTGCCGCTTCAAAGCGTGGGCTTTTTTTAAAGTTAACCTTGAGCTTAAACTAATAAGTAGTTATGTAGGTAACTCGTCCAATCAGCCACCTTTATATGTACCAAGGTACTATCGACGCCACCCAAACCAAACCATCCGGGGAAATCGCGCGCCTCATCCTCTTCTCCGCGGTTTTCTACCCCACAGAAGAATTCAGAGCTTGGTGCATTTTTTTGAGTTTAGCGGGGGAGCCAGTGGTCTTTGATATCAGGTTTATTATTATACTTAAGTTAGGTACATATATTATTGTTGTGGTTCGTTCTCTCTTTCAACCTATGAGAAAACAAGAAAAGAAAAGTGAAAAAAAAGAAGTTCTATTTCTATTTGCCACAACAAGCGATATATCACTATCATAATATCTTTCCATAGAGAACACAGTCATTAATATCTTTGCTTTTTTGTTTATACATACATTCTCCGTACTTGCATATCACCTCTGCTTCAATTAAATCACCTACTAATATTTACTTTCTCATATTTTTGCTTGAGTTAGAGGGAAATCTTTCTAGCTTTCTGCAGCTTGTTATTCCACTTCGTCTTGTTTATCATCGTCATTACTGTTAATATTGCGGTTGTTATGATATCACGCTTCTATTAGTCCACCTCGACGAGGAAGACACTCCGAATGATATACCTGAGGCGTAGATATTTTCTTCTTTCGGCTTTTCTTGTAAAGCCGCCATTGAAAATGCTGTAACCGTTTTAATAATCCACATATTATTGTATCCACTCACAAACGTCTAACTTACGGATAACTCCGTAAAATTTCATATCATATGCATGCAAAGACATGACGCTGACCCGCTTTAGCCGATTGAATGCTAAGCTGCAGTATTCAAAACGGCTAGTCCACGACAAAATATATGGAGTCGTGGCGCTACTAGTTATACGTAGTAAAACCATAGGGGCTCGTTTAACTACCTTTTTTCACATGCTTAAACTCGGCATCTCCACAATCCAGATACATACATAATAGCGTATACATACAATTCTGAGTTCTCCTTCTAATAGGAGCCATGAAGCCGCAAATGATGCTGCTTCGGAGAATTTAAGTGAAACTAACTCTATATGATCCTAAGAGTTTTCTTCTGAAGCGAAACATTCCCATGTAGGATAAAAAGGTAGGATCTGATTTCGGCACTAAACTCACATTTTTCCACTACGCATTAGTAGCTAGCATATGGACGTGTCCTAAAGCCAGACGAACTGGACAGTGGATTGATTGATTTGACTGTCCATTTATGTATGCCTCCACAGAGACACGTTGTTGCGCTCCATCCGTCATAATTCGAGGGAGAAATCGCCTGCACGATCTTCAGAATATCTTCGTCATCCCAGCTTCAAATGATGGCTATGACGAACTGACGTGCGGAATTGCTCCGTAAAATATCCAGCCAAAGTGAACTTGATGAGACGTTCGCTGCAAAGTGATCTCACTAGGTCAATTGGAAATCAAATTCTATCTTCTCCTCCTAATGAGATCGAGGATTATCATTCATATCCGAATCACTTAGTTTGATAATGCGGAGATAGGCTATTAGTTATCCCGTTGATTGCAGCTTGTCTCTTTGTCTATTAACTGTGGAAGGAGGGAATGTATAGAAGGGGAAAACAAAGAGGAAGAAATCACCAAACATTGGAGCGAAATGCCATATATTTTATTGCCACTCTTTTATTTTGTTATGCAGGGAGAAGGAACAGGGAATTAGGAGTCCAGGAAGAAGCTTGAAAACAGATCGACGAAGCAAGACAGTAGTGTCTTGGTAGTAATATCTTACCTCAGTGCCTCGGGGGCAACAAGTTGAAGAAAAATTGCCAAAAAAAAAACGCACAAATATCAGTTCACTCCGATGGTTTCTGGACGTAGAGGCGGGCATGCGCTATATACAGTCTTCTATGTTGCTAGACCCTTTGATTTATGTCATAGAAGCGGAGATGCTATTTCGAGAATGTATGTTGTGCCACAAAAGAAGCCTTCGCCGCCTTGGATGACATGATTCTTCGGATCGCAAAGTAGAAAACATGTGTGCTAAATAAGATCTCTTGAAAATATTCCATAAGTTGCGAGGTGCGAGTCAGCGATGATTTGACCGTCAAATGACCAGATCATAATCCATTTGCAAGGTATTCGTTGATATACCAACAAGGATATGATATAAGGACCATCTAACCATAGAGACGGCCCATAAGAAGGAATTTTGATGATTAAAATGGACCAACCGTTTCTGTCCAGCTTTATTTGTTTCTCTTCGTGAAAAGACACTGATCATGATGAGCTCCTCGGTATTTTGTAGTCTTGTAGAGACATATCCACTTATCATATTCTTGACGATCACGATGAAACATATATGGATAGACAAGCAACAGCCTAACCCTCCCCACGAGATTTCCTGACTCACATCATCTCCTCTGATGCAAGATGAACTCTTTATCGACTCTCACCCATTCTTGTCAATGAGCCAAAAGTTCTTAGGCCGGTGGGAAATAGTATTAATCCGTCGCTGGACGCAGAAACAAAAGGCCGGATCCGTGATCATCCAAAATAGAAAAAAAAAAAAAAAAAAGCTCCATCCTTTTCATCCCGCAAGAACCATATCGCCATCGTCGTTGCATTCGAGTTGCAGTTCTCTTTTTTCATGTCGCGATGATGTTGGATGTTCTCCCTCAAGTGCAGTCCGCGCTAGCCCATTTGTCACTCCCCGCCCATGTAAAATTAGCCCGTAAAAACCTGCCTCTCACCTCGCATGGCCCAGCGCGTTCTTCATCCCGACAACCATCCTCCCACCTTGTTCCGGAGACTCGCTCCATCAACCTGATCGCCCAACAGCACATCTTCCAGGTGATTTCATCGAGATGAACTCTCGCGAGCATTCTGATATGCCTCCGGCACCCTCCTATCCGTCCCCGGACGCAGCGCAGATGGCTCAAGGTACGATGCAATACTATAACCGCCAACTGACCACTGATGAGCTGCTGTCTGCGGAACTGTCTCGCGAGGCGGCCAGTGCTAATCTTGCAGACGGCTCGAGTAATGGACTTCACCATGGCCAGTCTATGGTTCTGGGCTCTTCAAACCCAGGGCCGTCGGAGATGGGTCACCCTTCGTCCGCGGATCAGCAGCATGGCATGCTTCCGTTCACTCCCAATCAGCAGGCTGGAGTTGATCCGAATCATGATCTAAGCTATGGCGATCAGAGTGCGCGTCGAAAAAGATCCAAGGTATCTCGAGCTTGCGATGAATGTAGGCGCAAAAAAGTAAGGCAACCGGGATGATCCTTCAAGATCCTGAGAACTAATCGGGGACCGCTCAGGTCCGCTGCGATGCTACGTCCGTGTCCGGCGTCGAAACATGTTCTAATTGCAAGCGTCTTCGAATAACTTGTCAATATAGCCGAGTACCGCTGAAGCGAGGTCCTAGTAAAGGGTATGGATGGCTAGCATACGTCGTCTATGTTACCTCGCATCCCAGGTAACTGACCGTACCTGTCTAGATATATCAAAGAACTCGCGGAGCGATTGAATACCCTCGAGAGTCAGATTCAGCCATCGATGACGCATCATGATATGCAGTATCAGCAGATGAACGAGGCAGCGTCACCTCGAGGTTATCACGAATTTTCTCCTCAGGTGGAGACTGGCCTCCTTAGCCGTAAGAGGACCTATTCTATGTCGGAAGAACTCCCGAGTTCCACGTTTACACATTCAGCGTTTGACCCGCGTATACAACAATCGTCGGTTGGTACGTATGACCTTACAACCTCGCCATCCATTTCTCACACTACTACAGGAGAATCAAATCCGTCCCTACCCGATAACTACAACCCGCTCGTTGTAAACGGCGCCATGAACAAGGTCAGCTCGCCTTTTTGGACATCTGCTCATCAAGATCACAGCCAGCCCGCCAACACGGAGCTGACTGATGTCTCCAAGTCCACCGCGGCAGAAGATACCTCACCAGCTCAGGTGGATGATGGCGCATTGGATGCGTATGCTTGTCCTCTCCAGCCTATATTCCTAAAGGGAAACCTAACGATGTATAGTTACTACCAATTCATCCACCCTTTTCTCCCCTTCCTGCCAAGCACCAAAGATCGCCTCCTTGAGCTTCTACATCAGTGCAGGCGTGAGGTGCAGGAAGTGTTTTTACATTCCTTCTACGCTGTTACTCACACCGATGTTTCTCGTGTTGGGAGCAGCTTTCAGAATTTTATCTCTTTGGAAAACGCCCAGGAGCTAGTCTCTTTGCGTCTTCGCGAGAATCCAATACTCCGTTCAAATGCTGCCAACTTTGTCTGGCTTCAAAGCCTGTTGTTTATGCTTCTGGAATGCGATGCACGTGGTCCGGACAATCTCTGGTCGAAGAATGGTCTACCAAAGAGCATGTTGGTTGAGGCCGTTTCCAAATTAAGCTTTCACATCGCGAAGAATTTTGACCAATTGATGGTTCAGGATGTAGACTTCCAGGGCCTTGATTCTGATGCTGGCCTTGCCCGGCGTGGCTGGGTTGTCGCTAGCACCCTTTGCCGCTGGCACACCTTTGGCGTTGCTGAACGGGACGTCATCGGATCTTACGAGATTGGAAACCTCGCCGATCAAAAACTTCTTGGCTTGGCTTCATCGCAACTTGCGGGTAAGTTTCAAGAATGTCCATACCTGCATTTAGGCCCTGAACTGACGTTAACCCTTTTTTTCTAAAAAATCTATAGCATATGCTACCTTCCTCCCTACATTACTGGAAATCGTGGCGAATTCCGAGAAAGCAACTGTCTCCAACTCTGGTGTGACACGTCTGCTTAAGTGCAGCCTTTTCAGCCAGCTCAATTGCCTTAATGATATTGAGCGTGCCCATAGCCATGGAACCGATGAGCTTGTTCCTAGGAGTTACTTGGAGACACTGGGCCCCCAAGTGTTCTGGACTGTCAACCTGCTGGTCAGACGCCACATGTTCGTGTACACACCCCTGGAAGTAATTTACGCCGCGGAAGCAGTTGTCAAGGAATTGCACAAAAAGACCGCCAATCGGTTACCATCACCGTTCGATGTTCATTCTTTATGTATCGCTACTTTGACTCTCTTAGAGGCTACAGATATGCCAATTTTCGCTGGCCACTGCTGGGAAGTTTTGGATAAGGTCGACAGGATCCTCGATGCCCGTGAGAAGGCATCAGCCATGGCTGGAGAATTCGACAACATCTTTGCTACCCCTGCATGGGATCGCTGTATCCGCAGCGTTTTAGAGCGCAAACGTAACAAGGATCAATTTGGACAGTCTCACAGCATCATCCGCACAAACTCTGCTGCTGTCCATCCCTTGATGGGACCCAACGAACAGCGGTCACTTCAACATTTAGCAGATTTAGCAGTAGGCGCGGAAGGTGTAGTTGCAAACGCTTCATCACCGCCGCCTATTAGCGAGAATCACATGGTTGCTGCTGCTTCTGGCGCAGCTCCTACAGGTCCACAAAGTCGGCAAAGGTTTGTTGATTTCACTCGCCTTACAAAATATGGTTATTTGAATGTCTTCGGGCATCCAAAGTCTGCATTAAATTGAACCCCAATTCACGAGATGCGGTGTTGAGGGATGCCAGATCTATATCCGATATGTCTCTTGGTTTTATATCGGGATTTCAGAACGTTGTCGGATCAGTAGGGGGGTGGCCTAATCGTATTCGAGGGAAAAGGATTAATCCCATGTTGAAGCTGCATAACTAGGTGTCTTGAGCTATTTTGCTTGGCTGAAGACCATCCCCATAGTGGTCAGCACACGCTATCTGTAGGTTATAGTATGTTTTTAGTCCATATGGTGTGATTCTCTTCTCATAAGTTTGTGTAAACCATGAGATAAACCGGATATGCAGTGACCCAATTGCCAAAAGGAGGAGTATGGGATGATTTTTTTTTGTAATCTCATTCACCACTTCTCTTCTCGTTTACTATCTAGTTGCCTCTTTCGATTTGCCTTTCTTTTTCTTCTATATCATGATCCCAGGCTCAGCCCTGAGTCTGTTTCCGGCCTGCCACCCAATTTACTGTATGATCATTGATGACATCAGGCAAGGATCATGTTACACCCTATTGCTTGTATGTCTACCTAATGAATGGATATTTCGTTGTTGCTCATTTCGTCTCCTTCAAAAGTTGTATGACTTAAAATGGAACTTTCTTATAAAAACCTTTTTTATCCCTTTAATAATAAATCTCTTCGATGAAAATTTATAACTCGTTAGATGGACTTGCACATTACCGTAGGGTCCCCGAGCTCAGGGGGAGGAACTTGTTGGACGACGGTATTTGAGTTCTATTATATGTACGTCTCTGTATTTCTAGCTTTTTTTTTTAATGTAACATTATGTATGCTGTTCGTATGGCTGTGGCGTCACTGCGAATCTCGTTTCTTACACAGGCTCAAATAAGAGGAATTGTTTGTAAAGAAAAAAAAAAGAAAAATAAGGCAAGAGAAGAAAGAAAGAAAATTCCAAGGAAAGTATGTACTACATATTTTCCTTCCGTCCTCGGTTTGTCGAGATATTTCCATTAGGTGAGTCGTAAGCATGCAGCGGAATCATGAACCATCCTGATAACCACAAATACATGTTAAGGAAACTATATATATCTAATATATACCTTTGTATATTATATATATATATAGGTATATGTATATATGTGTAGTGTATATATGACAGTACATGTGGATAACACAATACAGCTCTGGGTGATCTTGCCCCAGTCATTGCCCAAACGCAATACGTTTCCAGACACCTTCAAGGTCTACGCAGAGCTGGAGAAACTCATCATTCTCCAACTGCTGGCAAATCCATGATTCGATAAGTTTTGCGCGCTCTGAGTCTGGTGCATGGAAATAGGAGCCGATATCTGCACACGGAATTGATTTAGCGGAAGTGGATGCGTGATTTACCACGGCCTTCTGCGTTACGATAGTCCCATTTTCCTTTGGAATTGTGTTATATGCTTGGAGCACAGATGCTATACTATTTTGAAGAGCCTCTAAAGAAGTATTAGAAGCGCTAGCAGGTAGGGTCGAAACGGACAGTGCTGTGGTGTCATCATGTGATTCCCCTTCCGTGGGTTGCTGTGTGTGAATCATATCCAGGGGCATCGTGTTTGTCCAAGATGGATTGAGACTCTTCTCTGAAAGTGTAGTTTCTATAGGGTCAGTAGGCTTCTGGGAGGGCGCCTTTGCTTCTGAAGCGGCAAAAACTTGCTGATATGAGTCTAGATTCCTTTTAGTTCCGCGACCAGCATCGACAATATTAGGGAACTTAGCACCCTTTGAAGGCCTTTGGGCTTTTTTCGCGGTTGCTCGTGGAAATGGCAGCTCTCGTTTAGGTGGCAAAACCGTGTTGAGGTCCTTTGAATTATGGAAACCGGGGCCGGTAGCGGGTCTATGCTGAGATTGGGAAACCTCATGGCCAACTTCTTCTGGCCCTATTGGAGTGTCTTTTTCTGAAGAGGTCATCAGCCTACGGCATTCTTTGCCTTGAACCTTCCCACGGTCTTGGATAACTGGAGCACGGTTGCTACGTGAAGATATCGAGGAACCTTTTTGTCGTGAGAGAACGAATTAGCAACGTGCTTAGACGGCAAGTACGGGTAAGCTTTTAGCCTACCGTTTATTGATGGCCGTTCTTTGCAGAACTTTTCGACTGACGAGTGGGTTCTAAAAGAAGTGCCCCGGAGGGGTAGTTGTCCAGCAGTTCCAGACAAACTTGGTACATAATCGCTGGAGGCAAACATAGGTAAGCCCAACTGAGAGGAAGATGTCGCTCGTAGAGCTGGGCGCAATGGAGGCCCTGCATTTGATTCAGTAAAAGGACAATTGATTTCGCTTAACATAGCCAACGCGGTATAGTAATCGCGGTCAGACGAGAATTTCAGTTGGAATCGACGGATCTATGTTGTTTCAGTAGCATTCAGCCATTCACCTCAATAATGCGCAAACCTGTCCAATGCTGCCCGGGTATCGTATAGCTACACATGGCAACTTCACAATCACAGCAACTGTAGAAGGCCTACAGTTTCCACTCTGCCTTGACAGGGCCTGGCTAGCAGCCTCTCTGGCCAAAGAATTCAGATCGAGATCTTCCTAGTGTAAAAGCGTCAGCATTTAAGACGAAATGCAAAGCGTGTCCCCCAAAGTGTAAATAAACCTTACCAAGAGTTGTTGATGTTGGTGTACTTTAAGCTGTAATGTCTCGTAGATATGGGGTGCAGAGAGACCTGTCGCAGCAGACTTTTCGAAAATAGCAGTAAGATCACCTTGTCCATGCAGATGAATCCAATTTATGGGCGCATTATAGTCCGCAGACACTGTCGCATGGGAGAACTTCGCCAGGACGAGACGAACCAGCTGGCCATGGGCTACTTGGCTTGCAATTGATTGTTGAATAAAGGGAGACATCACGTTAGAGCAGGCTGCTTGGGCTACAAGTAACAGACCCTATCGGAATGAACACCTTTACAATATAAAATCAGTTTTCAATGTCATGCATGTGGAATATAGGTTCTGGATTCTGGAGTCTGGACCCAAGTTTCAGTGATCTTAGTAAAGCGCATAGAGACATTAATAATGAATCACAGTATTGCTGCCAGCGCCTTCGATAACTGTGCAGTATGAAACTAGTAGACTTGAAATATATATTTAATAATCATGAATTGTTGCTAGATCGATAGTAGTAGTTATGGCATTTCAGATTTTATTACTTACCTAGGTAGGCTATGTATATTTCATTTAAACTCTCAACACCGCCTTCCACACCGCTCAGAAGCATGCTTTTTTTCACGTGATTAACTAATTCAGTTTTGGAATCGCAATCTCACCTGAATACATACCTCTAGTCTAGTGTGTACTGCGACCCTCGGTGCTTAAGTAAGCAAGCTTGACGACGCACGGGAGGGTCTAGTCGCCCGATTCTA